>JANBST010000001.1:0-147960 GCA_027578455.1 Coemansia sp. RSA 2052
GAAAAGGGACCATCCCAGAAAGGCCCTATCCTTGATTGGAGATGCATGGGGTAATTAGACCATCTAAATTACCACACTTGCTGTCCTCGCCTCGCAGCGACTCGACGCCTGCTCTCCAGCCCTGCCCCTACCATAGGTAGACCATGATAGTGCCACCGAAGTGGTTATGTTGCATGGCAGACATATGCTATGATTCTGAGCTCCAGCGCGAGGGTTGCTTGCACGACACGTCAAAAGCCCAAGAGGTCATTTCCCCATTTCTGGCCGACGATATACTAATGGGGAGTATTATCATAGTCCACGCAGGTCCCATTTATGCACATGGTATAGCTGCTTGAACTTTATAATATCCGCTCTTACTGGGCAAAAAGAACTTGTTTTCTTCTCTTGTAGCATTTGATTTTATTGGCATATAGTTTGCTATACGTGCTCCTAACAGCTAGCGTCTTTCTGACAGCATCTTTGACTTACTTCAAATCGGTAGCCAGTTTTGGCCTAATTCTCTTTTTGTTTATGGTCAACCTGGAGCTGGATCTGCGCGCACCCAAACGCAACTTGTGGCCCAGCATTATTATCAGTGCTACTCGCGTTGCCTTGCAGTTCAGCTTGGGAATTGCTAGCAGCTACGCATTGTATTATATTTTGAAGAGTGTTGGAGGCGAGTCTGTCAGCTTTCTGCTGCTTTGCAGTGTTGCTATGGCCATTACAGTGTTCCCTATATTGGCAAGCAGTTCGGCTAAGCGAGACTTACTCAAGACTACAGCTGGCTCTGACGTGGGCGAAACGGCAGTGGTGCTGCTAATGCCTGGTCAGGACTGAAGAACGCAACAGGGCTTGGCACATACAATGGCGCAGAACTCCGAGCATTCCTCGGACAAGGTAGTGCGCTGATTAGCGCGGCCCATGGGTAAAGGAAAAGGTTGCCAGATTATCCCCACGACTATAGGACTCGGGCGCCCACAGCTGTAGCTTGATGATGCAGCTCCCTATATTTATAAATAGTATACATGTTTACAAAGTTACTTTGACATTTGGATATTAACTCCGTGTTCCTGTTGCAGTAGTAAACCTATTGGAAGCCTCAAGCACTAGTTCCAATAAAGGAAAGCCAAAATAAAGCAAATAAATTGTCTTTATTATTAAAAAAAGCATAAAATGTAAATCAAATATTCTAGTCATTAAGGAGCGGCCGGCTATTGCATGTATCCCTTTATATAAGGGTTCTGTTTAAACTCGGCGTACTAGTAGTAAACCAAAGCAGGCGTGGCAACAAGCAAATGTAAAATATGCTACATAATTGTTTGGCTTTATAGCAACTAAACTGAGTGCTCATTGAACTGCCTACATGTGGTAACAGGAATTGGCAAAATAAATTGTGCAAACAGCGCCTTCATCTGCATAACTACGCTTTCGCGTAAACAAAATCAAGCAAATGATCAAAATAGTCGTCCCCCGTAGTCCCAGAAGGCAATCCAAAACTCGTGCATGCAGCCTCAAACTTTGCTTCCGTTCCAATAAACAACAGCATACTCGTATTAGCGCCAATTAGCGTTCCAGTACTAAACTCCTTTAAAATACTACCAGGCCTGATGTAGTGCACTTTATCACCATCTTCAAACGTAACTAAAGCATTTATATCACTCATTTCTATAATCCTATCATGTGTGATGGGGACACTATCTATGTACTGTATGGCACTATTAATGTATGCAAGTAAGTAGGCGCGGCCAGGCATTATTCAACAATACTAAGCTGATGAAAGAAAATGGAAGTGGTGTTGGGAAAGTAAGATAGATGCTTTGGTAGGTAGGGAGACAAAAAAGATGGAGGGGGTGAACAGAATAGCTTGCTTTTTATACCAGCTTGGAGGGATGGAGAATCCCCTCCTCCTTTTTCCTCTCGCTGCTTTCAAAAAACAGCGGAAGCACTAGAACATTCTTTTGATTTGGAGATAAATTGCTTTTTTGAAAAAATGTTTTTGCTCAAAGCACATTTTTTTTATTGCGATGACTGCGTTTTTATGAGACTTCTTTGAAAAATTGGCGGCAAAAGAGTATGTCAGCTGAGTGCAGCAAGTCTCGATGAGCGGCCACTGGCGTTGATCGATATCATTGGATTTCAAGACTGCACATTGAGGAAATGAATGCACGAGCTTTCCCCTGGAAGTCGCTCTTAGTAGCAGTCGAGAATGTTGTTGCCGATATTCGGGTCCTGCATTTCAGTCATCATCTCCTTCTCCACTTGCGTATCAAGGGCTTCCTGATACAAGTGCTCGGCTGTCAGCGTGGATTCAAGCCGCGCAAAGTCAATGCCACAGAGCTTGCGATAAAACGACTCACTGCTGCTACTGCCGCCACCTTGCTCAATGGTCTGTCGCTTGCCCCCTCGCCCATCACCAGTTTCAACTTGCACCGCCATATCTCTGCCACCAATCGACGCTTCGTAAGCATGCTTCATATGCAGCAAGCTGTCAAGGCACACTCTTCTGACGTACCTTGACGAGTCAGTGCACATGTCGAGCAACAGGGCGTCTGCTTGCAACTCAGCAACAAAGGCTTTATCGTCAGCGGCAATGTCAGCAAAGTGCATCCACCGAGCCAGCAATGCCAGGATTCTAGCACAGCGCACTCGAATCTCGAAATCCGGGGCATCGCCCATCTGGTAGAGCTTGGAATACGTCAGACAGCGCATCCACTCTCTACTCTCGATACGTCCAGTAACCGCGAGGTCGCCCAGCGCATATATGAGATCCAAAGCTGCGCGCTTCACAAATGCCTCGCTGTCGCTGACCAGCTGCTCGAGCTGCTGGCAGCAAAGTCCATCGTGGCCGGCTATCTGCTGCCTGAATGCCATGTCAGCTGAGCCCAGAATCGCCACAAGTGCCTGGGCGCCCGAAGCTCGCACATACTCCTCCGTGTCACTCAACGCACTCACGATATCTTGAAGCAGACCGCCATCAGCAACAAGTCCCTGCGCCTTGGCCCATTCGAGAGAAGTGGCGGCAGCTGAGATGAACTCGAGCGCCGTGTCTCTGACTTCCCACTCAACATCCGCCAGCCGCGCCTTCACCGACTGCGAGAGAAGCTGGACAAACTGCTTGAACTGCGCCGAGTCCACGTCGGCTTGCTCGCCAATGCTCTCAAGCACCAAGTCAAAGAGCAGCTTCAGTCCTGGCGCCTGAATGGCAAAGTTGGCTACTATGCTCGGCAGAACCAGCAGATGACTAAAGCAGGCTTTCTTGGCTAGACGCAAGGAGTGGATGATGGCGTCCAGCACGAGATGCAGTTGCTGGGCGTTGCGCTGGACCGCCTTGTCCTCCAGCAGCTGCTCGAGCACGGCAAACACCTGCTGGTCAAACGTCGTGCGACAGTACTCGCGCACCACCCGTGCTGCCTCGCACGCAACAGAGTTGGCAATTGTGCCGGATCCAGGCTGCGTTCCGTCCATCAAGTCAAGTACCTCGGTCTCAATAGCTGCCAAGGCGTCAGTAGAGCTGACTGTCTCTGGCGCTTGGTGGCTAATTCCATGTGCGTGCAGCAGAATAGACAGCGCAAAGTGCACAATCCCCAAGCACTGCGATAATAGTTCGGGACAGCCAAGCGCCACGTTTGCCGGAATTTCTTTGCCGATTGCTGCTAGGCAACGCAGCGCCACCAGTGCATGCACCTTGCGCTTTGCGCAGCGCAAAGACAGCCGAGCTCCCAAGGACTTGACAACTTTTGTCACACAGGCGCCATCAGTCGACAGGCGCAAGGCGTGCTCTAATACGTCCAGGGCCTTGTCGCGAATAAGCCGGTCGTCGTCAAACAAGTACAGCTGCAGTCGGTCTTGTGAGAACTGCTCCAGCGCATAGACGCGCACAGACTCTTCCCGAATACCAAACAGCGTCACTGCAGCTGCCAGCACAGCCATCTTGCGCGGCGTAGTTTGCACACCAAACGGCCGGCTGACAAGCCTCTCGACAAGTTGGTACAGCGACGGATCTATTGCACCTCTGCGGTAAAACATGGATCCCAGCAACGCGCACGCTTCAGTAACCACAAAGTAGCTAGAGTCGAGCAGCCGCCGCAGTATGAATCTCCGGTAATCCACGGCCTCCGCCAGTGCATCGAAGCGCTCGTCTGCCATGGCTGCTGCTTGGCGGATAAAGTACAGGCAGGCAAACCGCACCAGCGCATGCTGGCTGTCAACGCTTTCAGCTATCCAGCGCAAAATCAGCTTGTCTCCGCTGTTAATGGCCAACCACGCCTCTCGGCCTTGGGTTGGAACAGCTAGACAGTCGCCGAGAAACCGGATTGCAACTGCAGACACTCGGTAGTCGCTGCTGTGCTGGAGACAGCTGCCAACTATCTCCAATAGCCTCCATTCCAGCAGCTGCGCAATGGCTGTTGGCGACTCGAGAAACAGGCGCATGTAGGAGAGGACCTTTTCGTGCCGCGTGTCGTCGACTATTTTGCCCGACATGGCTGGCAGCTGCTCCAGCACTCCCCGCATGACTGCCGGCGAAATCGTAGTGTTGACCATATCAGCAAGGTAGAGAAAAGACAATGGAAACAGCGCACTTCCATAGTCTGGCACTGGTTATTGGGACTATAGCCGCTGGCGAAAGAGAGGGCTGCTATGGGAGCTGCCTCTTGCGAGAGGTCTGGATTTGAGTGTCCCTGCATCCGCTACTTCAACTGCTGCGGTTTTTGCCATCCCATACAAAGCACTTAAGGAGACTTGGTACCATTGCCAAAGAAAGAGGAAATTCTCACTTCTTTCACTTTTCTTAGAGGGTGGCAGCCAAATTGATTGGACGGGAGCAACCAGATGCCAAAGTCTTCAAAAAAAAAAAATTCAAAGAAAGACTTGTCTTTCACGACACACTTTTTTCCCCCGATTTTTTTTTTGGGCTAGCAAAAGTGAAACTTTTTCCATGCTATTCCAGCTTGGGACTGCTATAAAAGAGTGAGAAAGGGAAGGCGCCCACATTTTTTCCTCTGGATTATTCACCAACTCTCATCTCCATCCTCTTTTTTTTTTTTAACAACAGGCACACTAAATAAAAGAAGCGCTACCACTTGTTTTCTCAACTACTACTAATGCCTTTCATACAGAGATTCGACACTATCCATCAAATTGAGACTGCCATTGCGAAGGGTGGATATGTGAGCTGTGTTGTGTTTGCTTCCACGCTCGAACAAGGTCTAGTTGTGGAAATTACTGATGAACAATATGATATTGTTAGCGAAATTCCTAAATGCCTTTGTCCTTTTCGCTGGCAAGGAATCCACAGGGGCCATCAATCGCAATTCCATTGGCGTAGATCCGATTGTAGTTGAGCTTACTTCATTAGAAGTAGCTGAAGCTGTCGAAGAAATCCATGGCCACTTTAATGATATTTATGAGCATTACCATGAAGCAGGGATGCCTAACCAACACTCTAGTTCACAACAAGAGTGAGTCCCTTTTGGCGCTTACTGGTCTCAAGTCATGAGAGCAGCACAATAAGCCGTGGCCTTGACTAGTCTGCATGTCGACTCACTTGTAGCTAAACGTAGCCATCTAGCAGACATTTTAGATAGTTATTTTCTTTTATAAACATGGTCAATATAAGTTTGAAGAGAGAAAAATGGACCTAGTTAGTCTTTTCCTTAATGGGCATGAAGCTAGCGAATTACACGGCATAAACACGACTATAGCCAACAACAGTGCGACGACAGCACGGGCAATGGTCAAAATCACGGAGGGCAAGCGCGGCCCGACACTCATTGCAGAGACACAGGCAGCGACACGGACGGAGCATAATACATCGCGGCGATTTCCAGCACACGACGCAATAGACGCCGTCCTCACCTACATCCGTCGACGAGCCATCCATGGGCCGCTTGCTGCGGATCAGCGCAGCCAGCGACTCGGTCTCGGCGCGAGCAAACGGTATCTGGCCAGCCATGTGGCGGGCATACATGGCGCGCGTCATTGGGGCTTCTCCGCCGCCATACGAGTGCGCAATAAACGCCACGGCCGAGGCCAGGCAGTCGCTGCTATCCGCGGCCTGCGCGCCGCCGCCGCCGCCGCCCAGGAGTTCGCCTACCAGCGCCACAGTCTCGTCGACCAGCTCTCCGCCGCCGCCGCCGCTTTCTTCTGCCACGCTGTCCTCGTCGTCAGAGTCGCTGTTGGAGGCAGTGCACTCGTAGTCAGAGTCAGAGTCAGAGTCGCTGTCGGAATTGGCGTGGCTGGTCTCGGGCGCGCTGTCTGCAGCAGCCCCCCGCCGCCTCGGCAGCTGGCGCGGCAACTGGCGCGGCAACGGCCCGCGCTTGGCCTTCGTGGCGTAGAAAAAGAGGGCGACCAGGAGCGCCCACAGGCCAGCCGACAGCTTGCGAAGAGAGTCGATGCGCGTGTCCTGCAGCACGGCGGCCATGTCCATTGCGCTGGCTGGAGCCAACGCCGCAGGGCCCGGCTCGTCCTCGACGTACACGGCCATTCCGCACGCCGCACCGGGTGCCGATGGCGCTGGCGCTGGCGTGTGCGTGGCGCAGTCGACAAACTCGTCGAGCGCCGTCGTCCGCGGGCGGCGAATGGCGCCGCACGGGCGCGAGAAGCCGCTGGCGCGGATGTGCGCGCCGTGCTGCTTCAGGCACGTGCTGGCCAGATCCAGGATCTCGACGCCAAAGTCGCGGCGCAGGTCGGGCGCCAGCGGCAGGCACGTGTCGCGGTCCAGCTCGTACAGCGCGTCGTCGTCGGCGCCGTCGGACGCGCCCTGGAACTCGGCGCCGCGGTAGACGGCCACGGGGCGGGCGCGCGCTGGGGCGGGGCGCGCGCTGATGGCCAGGCGGTCGACGGTGGCGGCCAGCCAGCGCACGGCCACGGTGGCCAGCACGATGGCCAGCGCCATGGCCAGCAGCGCCATCGACAGCACCTGCACGAACGGGTACATGCCCGCCGGCGACGGGTCGAAGCGCCGCATGCTGAACGCAAAGTGGTGCAGCGCCAGCAGGCTGCCCGCGCCCGTCGGCACCAGCCGCCACTGCCAGCCGCTGGGCACCGCCACGAGCACGTGGCTGAGCAGCAGCTTCTCCACGACGCCCAGCAGCGCCAGCTCGTGGATGCGCGCCGACGCGCCGTAGAAGTAGCACAGCGACATGCGCTCCACCACCCCGCCGATGTACTCGTACGGCGCGCACGGGCTGCCCTCCAGCCGCGCCACAAACACGTCCACGCAGTCGAACACGCACGCCGCGAAGAACGACTCCCACACCGCCTGCCCCGCCGCCACCGCGCCCACACCCCACCGCCGCCGCGCCTCCTCTGCGACGCGCGCCACAGGCCCCGCCATCCACCGCGCGCCCGCGCCGTCGCTGCTGGCGAGCGCCACGCACGCCCGCACGAGCGCGCGCAGCAGCAGCAGGTGCGCCGGCGCATACAGCGCCACGCGCGCCAGGGCGCCCACCGGCCGCACGCGCTGCCGCCGCACCAGCACGTGGATCCGGCTGATCACAAACCCGACCGCCAGCCCGCACACAAAGTACCGCGACGCAAAGAGCCCAAACAGCTGCAGGCCCTCCGCCTCTCTGCCTGTGCTCGGGGCCGCCATGGTCGGGGCCGCTGCTTCGGCCGCCGCCGCCGCCGCTGTTGTTGTGCTGGCCACAGCCGACGGCAATGCGAGGGGCGTGCGTGCCTCCCACCTGTCGGGCAGTCCCACGAAAAACTCCACTAGCCGGGTCAGCGGCTCTCCTAGCCGGAACTCTTGCAGCTGCTGCCACACGTCAGGCCGACTCATTTCTGATGATTGAGTCGTGTCAGGCCGACTCATTTCGCAACGCAGTGAATGTGAATGAGAAGAGTAAGAAAAATGGGAAACAGAGTGGGGGGGGGGGAGAATGCAAAAAAGGCCCGAGAGGAAACAATTATAAAAGTACAAGGTCGGCAATAAAATAAAATACAAGAGAAAAGTAAAAGAAATAAAATAATAGTAGGCTGAAACAAGAACCACATTCACGATGCATGCATGATGCCCGGCGCATATGTTCCGCCCTGTATTTAGCATACGAAAACAAAATTTAATAAAAATTTAATCTACTTTAGCGATCCGACAAAACCCCTGATCCACTTGACCGGCCGACTCAGCAGCCTTGCCCTCCCCCCGCGCCTCCTCCTGTCCTTGGGAGGAAGAGGAAGAGGGCCGTCCATTGGCTCGCACGCCGTCGACCCGCTGCTAACCGTGCGCATTTTAACGTCACGCGATCTGGTGCTATGCATGGGCAATGCCAGGAACGCCTGTCTCTGCTCTGTCGTCTCCAAAAGCCCCGACTCTTTGTGCTCCGACAAATTCGGCGAGCACGTAGGCGTTGCAATGTGGCTCCTCCACTCGATCACCGAAAACCCATCGCACCCGTCTTCGTCTTTTTCATCTTCTTTATCCTGCGACTCGCGTACATACTGCTCTGCGAGGACTAGCGCCAACCCCATGGCTTGCGACTCTGTAAAGTCTCTCCCTTTCTTCTTGGGCCGGAGCGATCGCCACGTATCTCCTCCGTCGTAGCAGTTGCTCTGCGCTGTGCATGATACGCAGGACCACTCGCTGAGTGCCTCGCGGCATGGACGATCGCCCGCAAAACTGCGCGTATGTAACAATGGCATTTTTTTTACTATAAACCTTGTAGATGGTTGGAAAGATAAAGAGAAGGAAATGAAGGTGGGAGAGAAATGAGAAAATGAAAGTGAAACAGCAAAGCAGTAATGATAGTTACTTTTTTCTTTTTCTTTTTTGGTCTTGACACCAAGGTACGCCGCTGGCTTCCTTTATATACGATCTCCAATAAAAACTAGGGAGCAAACTGGTGTTGACACCATCTTGCGTGTTTGCAAAGAAAAATAAATAAATCATTGTCCGAGATATCCTTTAGCACCCCTCCCCTTATCCCGAACACTGGAAGAAGAAAAGAAGCACCAAAAAAAAAAACATGTAAACAACGAATATCCCTTCCCTCCCCCTTGATCCAAAAATAAAAAATAAAAACTCCTTTCCACCTTATTTACGGAATCGAAATTCAGGGATGTTTGCTGTTTACTTTTCTTACACACAACACATGAAGAAATCCCCCCTTTCTCGAATGCTGCTTACCCGAACAGCTCGTGTACGCGTGCCTCCCTACCTGAGCTGTGCCCTTATCCCTCTACTTGGCCTACAATTAATCTAATAAAGTTTGCATCTCACAACAAGCCAAATATGACAAGAAAAACAAGCACTTTTAACACGGTTATATTACAAACTATCTCAAACCATTTACTCTTATGTTTCTTATTTTGTATTGTCGTGTTTACTAAAAAAAACTAATGGATGTCGTAAAAATATGGCATATAACCCTCTTGTCAGGTACTATTATGACAGCTTACTGTTGCACACAGTGTGCAACATTAGGGCACGTAAAAATCGTAGTACTTTCTGTTATGCCCTTATCTGCGAGTGTATCTGCAAGTTCCACATGGCCTTTGGACATGATGTCATCTAGGGAAAAGGTGTAGCCTTCGCTGCAATAGAATTTGTTTACTTTATGCAATTCATCCATAATTGTCTCAAATGTAACACTCGAGTCAGCAACTTCAAACTCATAGTTGTTTCGTTCCTTAATCGGAGTGCCATCATCAGCAAGCTTAAACGCGGCAGAAACGGTAATTGTGAAAGGCATTTGTTGGCAATGTGTGTTCCCAAATAAATAAATTAAAATGTGAGAAAAATTAAAATGTGCTTTATAGTGAGGATAATATTTTTTTTTGGGGGGAATGAGCGATTTATTTCTCTTTTTTATACCGGCGGATGTACGGCCAAGCAAAGCATGCATGCTGCTTGCAGTCAGCGAAATCAGCAGATTCTCCGGTCATCCCTAGGATACTGAAGGAATAAAATATGTCAGCTGTCAAGGAGCTCCACCTCGATTTTCTTTTTGAAAAGGAGCCAAGCGACAAAGGGGGATATATTCATCCTCATTGCTTTGAAACTTGACTGAAAAAGACATGGCGGCTGAGAGCAGCAGGTCCTGCAACTCATTCCAATTATAATCAACCGATTACAGCTGTAAAAGCTATCTAAATATCTACCTCTCCATTTGCGCAGTGGGAGCACCGCAATGACAAGCAGATCGAACAGGAGCGGAACACGCGCACCACGCCAGAGCAGAGGCGGAAGAGGATGTGCACCACACAGGGAAATGATAATGAGAGTGACAAACATGTGCCAGTATGGCCACGCACGACGGCCCAACGGGATGTTAAGTACTGTTCACTCGCCCACCGTGTGCAAGTCTCTATGGCTGAAGGCAGATTGGCCTCATAGCATGTTCGCATGGGATATTATTTTTTTTATTTCTATATGGCCTGGGGGGACCTGGTGCTGATATATTCCCCACTAGAATTCTTTAACTAATATTTATTTCTAGAGTTGTCTAATTACTACCTCACAGGGGGGAATAAACAGTACTATCATCATAAAAAAATTACTAACGGATGTAAAAATATGGCATATAACCCTCTTGTCAGGTACTATTATCTGACAGCTTACTGTTGCACACAGTTTGCAACATTAGGGCACGTAAAAATCGTAGTACTATCTGTTATACCCTTATCTGCAAGTGTATCCGTAAGCTCCACATAGCCTCTGGCTATGTTGTCTTCTAGAGAAAAGGTGTAGCGTTCGCAACAATAGAGCCTGTTTACTTTATGCAATTCATTCATAATAGTCTCAAATGTAACACTCGAGTCAGCCACTACAAAATCATGGTTGTTTCGTTCTTCAATTGGAGTGCCATCATCCGCAAGCTTAAACACGGCAGAAACGGTAATTATAAAAGGCATTTGTTGACAATGTGTGTTTCCAAATAAGCAATTAAAAAGGAAGGAAATTTAAAATGTGCTTTATAGTGGGGATAATATTTTATTGGGGGAATGGGCGATTTGTTTCTCTCTTTTTTATACCAGTGGATGGACGGCCAAGCAAAGCATGCTTGCTGCTTGCAGTCAGCGAAATCAGCAGATTCTCCGGTCATCCCTAGGATACTGCAGGAATAAAATATATCAGCTGTCAAGGAGCTCCTCCGATTTTCTTTTTGGAAAATAACAAAGCAAAAAGGGAGAATATTCATCCTCATTGCTTTGAAACTTGGCTGTAAAAGACATGCTGGCTGAGAGCAGCAGGTTTTGCGACTCATTCCAATTATAATCAACTAATTACAGCAATGAAAGCCATCTGCCTATTTACATATTTCTCCAGTTCGAAGGATTTATTCAGCGCTTTCACTGGTTTCTCTACCGTAATAGCAAAAGCAAATCAAAGCATATGTTTTAAAATGTATATTGTCCTATATTGAAAGCTACTAATAAATGTCATTAAATAAGGCATATAATCACAAGCTATTTGTAAGCAGCAGTTGAGATATGTGTAGAGCCACACACATTCTCAAGGTAGCTATTTACTGCATTCCACACTGAGTTACATCTATCGGACTGATAAGAAAAGAGGTGCCATCTGTTACGTCCTCACTTGCCAGCGTTTGCGTAAAGTCCTCTATTTTTTTAGGATATACGTCATCTTTCACTACAAACAAATTAAAGACATCGACAGTAAACCTACTGTCCAATTCCGCGAGTTTGCCCATGATAAACTCGAATGTAACATCCATGCTGTCCACTTCAATTGGATGTTCTTCTCTCGTGATTGTGTTTGTACCCGACTTTATACTCCTGCCAACAGTGACGGTGGGCATTGCTATTTGATAATAACTAGTATGTGCTTCAAAAATATTAAAAAAAAGTGGGAGATGTGTTTGAGGATGAAGAGAAAACTTGGTGTGCAAAGTGGTTCTCTTTTTTATACCAGTGGATATCCAGCCAAGCTAGCTTCGATTGTTGCTTGCAGTCAGCGAAATCGGCAGCTTCTCTGTTAATATCAGAACATATCAGGAGGAAGCACGTCAGATGTCTACAAGCTCCTCCGATTTTCTTTTTGGAAAAGAGCCAAGTGACACAGGGGAATATTCTTCCCCATGTCTTTGAAACTTGGCTGCAAAAGACGTGTCAGCTGAGTGTAGCAGATTTCGAGTGACGTACCGATTACACTTAGCTAATTACCACGATGAAAGCTATCATTGAGCAAGCTATTTATTTTCCTTTCATGTTCGCAGGCGTTGCATCACCACGCACAAATTATCGTAATAGCAAAAGCGGCTCAGAGCTTATGTGTTAATTTGTATATTGTCTTCTATAGAGAACTACTAAAAATTGTCATTAAGGGTGGCGGATAGCTGTTAGCTAACTGTCACTGGATGATGTCAGTTGAATATGTGTATAAGAAGACAAAATTATCTGGCGCCAGTATGACTCAATTACCAGACGAAATGTCACACGCTGATCAATATAAGACACTAAGATGTCAGTGATAGCGCGCGGCAATGTATGAGGGATGTGCATGTTAAGTATAGTATTTAAAGCTAGTAACGCCCGGATCCATTAGGAAATCCGGGGCAAGTTATTGTGTTTTGAAATACTATCCTATCGTCACTTACCAAAACAGCCTGTCTAACACGAAAGCACTGTGCTTATAAATGTCTGGATACGTGTAAATAGTGTCGCCGTCATTTAAATCTCTACTTGCGAGCGTTTGCGAAAGGCGAACAGTGACGGCACTTAGTCCAACTGACAGGGCAAATGTGTACTCACTTGAGCTAAATGTCGCGTCATTTTCAGTGACCTTGTCCATGACACTTTCAAACGTCACATTCATATTGTCTATTTCAAATGTGTAAATATTTATCTTTGGTTGCGTATTGGGTCCAATAAAGCCATTCACCGTTGTCTGAACATTGATGGTAGGCATTGCTGGTTGGTAATTGCTAGTGGGTGATTCAAATAGGCAAAAAGTGGGAGATGTGTTTGGAGATGGAGGGAAAAAAAATGTTATTTGGCGTGGGCAATTATCCGCTTTTTATAATAGGCTGGGAGGAGGGCGAATCCTCCTACTTTGCCCTCAGCGAAAGCAGCAGCTTTTCCCTGCTTCCATTCAAGCAGCGGGAGGAAGCACAGCTTGGATGACGTAATCTTCGATTATATTTTGTATACGAAACATGCAATATTGCGAGACTTTACCAATGTTGCTTTGAAAAATTGGCAGCAAAAGACGTGTCAGCTGAGAGCAGCAAGTCTCGCAAGACATGCTTATTATAGCTAATCCATCACAGCCGCACAGTCTACTAGGCAACAAGTATCGCTTGGTGGACAAAAAAAAAGTGGGCATGTGGAGGGATTTTCCCTCCCGCTCGGACCAGTGGGCGGAAATGACCAAGTTCTGTGCGCTCACGTGAAACGAAATAGGAATTGGCCGGACCACTGCAAAACGAAACGCATCCATCCCCCTTTTCCTTCCCTTCCGCTTACTTTTTAAACTCCAATTTAAGCATTATTAGTAAATATCTCGTAGACATGTCTCCAAAGCTATCGCCAGCGCACGGCATGGCAATTGCCGCCAGCGCTATCTACATGCTGGCTATAGTTCAAGAGTGGACGACGGTCAAGTATCTGCTCAAACCAACAGTAACGCTGCTGATCGCGTATCCAACCCGCCTTGGCTCCAGCTCGGGGATATTCTGGGGCCTGCTATTCTCCACGCTCGGCGACATCTGCCTGATGATTCCTCGTGAGGATATGTTTGTTCCCGGGCTTCTCTCGTTCCTAGTGGCGCACGTCCTCTACGTGGCGTCATTCCGCAACGCACCGCTGCGCGTGTCATGGACTGCCATTCCATTCGGAGCATACGCCGCCGCCATGATGACTGCACTGTACCCTGGCGTAATTAAAGAAGACGTTGCCGTGCAAGTAGGCGTCGTCGTCTATATGCTAGTCATCTCACTCATGGCATACAGGGCATCGCTGTCGGGAAATGCCGTGCTGGTCGCTGGTACGCTGCTGTTCTGCGTGTCGGACTCTATTCTGGCCTGGGACAAGTTCCTCCACTCGTACGCGTGGTGCGAGCTAGGCATTATGCTCACCTACTATGCAGCGCAGCTGTGCATCGCCATTGTCCACACCTAGCAACACCGCGCTATCGCTACAATTGTCTAGCTTGTCAAGAGAGAGAAAAAAACGATCTTTGTATTAAAAGTACACAGAAGCAACACGTTGGAAGAAGGGGAAAAAAGCGTAGGCGAAGGGAGAAAGTAAAAGCCTGCCGCTTCTACTTTGTTCCTGACCTTTTTTTTTTAACAGCTAGTACTCGGCAATGGCACGCCCGTCAGTTCGGAAGACGGTGGTTGAGCAGCGGGATCAGCACCGACACCGCCGCTCGCAGCAGCGGCCACAAGCTCAGAGTGTAGCACCAGCAGCGGGTCCTGCCGTACCAGAGTAAAGTAATACTGCTCGAGCTGCTCCTGAGTAGCGACCAAATGCCAGCCCATCATGCGCAAAATCTCGACCTCCAGCGAATTGAGCTCCTGCATTGACACACCGCCAACCTTTGCATAATGCAAATTCGTACAATACGCGTCGCACAGCGTCTTGCACGCAATCGTAGCCGCCGTGATAATAAACCGGTGCACTGTGAGCGAAGATATCGTAAACGACGGATTGCGCTCACAGATCCGATCCACGTATATCAGCAATAAAAGCAAACACGCGGGCTCCAAGGACCCGTACTTTGCTACCCGCTGCAAATATTCGTTAACCGTGATATTGGGCGGTGCTCGAGAATGAAATCGCGTCGGCTTTTGCTGCTGCGCCATCGGGAGCCGGTCGTTGTGCTGCACTACGCGAGAAAACATGTTTGCAACTAGCTGGGTGAGCCGCTCGATATCTGCCTCATAGTACGAGTCGGGCATCACTATAACGGGGCTCCTTGGTTCTAGCATTGTCGCATCACCCTGTTCCTCGCACCCCAAATTCGACCAACCACGACTCGTAAAAAGGAAGAAGAAAAAAAAAAGGAATTAGTCTGGGAATTCGGCGTTGATGTGCCCAGGATTCTGCCAGGCCAAGCAGGCAAAAATAGACGCAGATAAACAAAAAAGCTGTGATATCAGGCGAAAGAAGAAGAAAAAAGGGGGGAAACAATTGAGAACAAGAAAGAAATGCTATTCGGCGAATAACAGAGTAAAAAAATCAATTGAGAAAAGAGCGACGGCATCTGCATGCCATGACGCAAACGCGACTCCCCAGAATCGGCGAACGGGCCGCCAGTTTCCAGCGCACGGGTCACGAGCTAAGGGCCGCATTGGACAGGGTCGGCTCTCAGAGTTCCGTATCCCCCACAGTGAGGGCGATGGTCGCTCAATCCCCAGCGCTTGCTGTCCACTGTACCTTAAAAAAGGAATGTGTTAAAAGAACAAGAGTGATAAGGTTTAAAGGATGACTAGGCAGAGACAGAAGTGCTAATGCTTTCTTTGCTGGCAGCACCACTGGCGCTGTTGGTACTGCTGCCGCTGCTATTGCCGTGGCGGATAAACTCCAACACAGCCTTGAACTCTGTCAGAACCTGGCGCTCGACATGCAGCTGGTCCCTCGCCAAGGCACCAAACATGGCCCGAAAGTCACCCTCTCGGTTAACCTCAAACGCCCTGAGGTCTGCGGCCAGCACCCGGTCGACTCGCTCCGCGCGCTGACGCTTGCTATCAGCATCTGCCTTTGCCACATTGAACTCAGCCAGCGTCTCTTGCACTTGCTCGGGGTTGATGTGCGACGACGACCTGAGCACCGCAACCGACTGCCGCTTGCGCTCCAGCTGGCGCTCGGCAACCTGGTGCTCGGTGAATATGACCTGCCGATTGTTCAGCGTCTTTTGCACATAGTCGCACGCCACCATGTAAATGTCCTCCACCGCGATGGCTCGCGACCCCTCCATGTTGGCCTGCGACTGCGCGCACGACCCAGAGTACAAAAAGCATTTGCCCAGCCGCTTGAACGACCTGGACAGCTGTGCGCTGTGCTCAATGACTCCCACCGACACCAGCTTTGTCCCGACTTCTCGCAGGTCGCCCGACAGCCGCGTGCGCGTGCGCGCCATTCGCCCGTGCCATCGCCGCGCCTCTCCCACGTTCTTCTGAAACAGCTCCAAATTGCCCGACGTCCTCTCCAGCTCCTGCTCAAACGGGGTAGGATTCGAGCTGCGCGCAACAACTCGCTGCTTATTTTTGCCCCACGAAAAGAATCCACCTCCAGACGTCGAGCCATGCGGCGACATGCTCAAAGCGCTAGTCGACGACGCTGCCGATGCTGTCAGCGCCGGGTTGAACGCAAACGGCGCCTCCACAAACTGCCGCAGCTCATAGTCCTGCTGCAAAATCGGGTGCTCCGACACGCGCCTAAGCCACTGCTGCAACAGCAATACTACGAGCCGGTCGTTGTGGTAGTCGGGCACGTACTTTGACACTGTCGTTCCGGGCCCTAGCGTCGGCACCAAGCACTCGGGGTACGTGGCTCGCAGGTGCGCCTCGAGCCGCTCAAACTCGATTTGGTTTCGCTCTACCCCCGTGTACTTGCGCGCCTTGTAGCTCGGCATGTTTGTAACCATGTCGAACGTGTAGTTGGGCGACCGCTTTGACCGGTCTATTACCTGCCCAACTGTAAAGGACAATAGTGGCCGCGGGGCCCTTGCCGAGCCGCCTGACTGAGTGCCACTATCGCCCACCGACTGCGAGGCATAGTTTCGCTCGTGGCGCAGGCTAGGGACGCTGTCGTTCTCGTCGTCCTCATCCACATCGCTGTGAGTCGGTGATGCTTCCTCCTCTTGACTCGCAGAGCCCCACGGCGCAGCTTGCTCAGCCTCATTATTGGAAAATGGATTCATATGGTCGGAATAGAGCGAATTGTGCACGCCATCCGTGACCGGCTCCTGCTGTTGCGGCGGCAGGCGATGAGGGTCAATCTCATCTTCGTTAAACATTGGCAACAAGTAAAGAAATGTAAAGAAACGAGCAAAAAAGCAACGCGATGATTTAAATATTTTAAAAAAGGGAATGCAAAGAGACAAAGAAGAGCGACGATGATTCCGGGCTACAGCTTTTCACGCAGTTTATGACACAGCCTGAGCTGCATATTTGCAAGGGCCGCTTGCACATGACAGATGTCGGCGGGCTGAAGCGACGAGCCGCTGGCATCGACGACCGTTTCGATTTCCTGAATCAGTCTCCGCAACTGCTCTGGCGCGCTGGCGGGAGGAAGGGGAGGCGGGAGCCGCGGAGGAGTATCGGGCGTGGTCTCGCGAGTGCCCTCGCGACTCGAATCGCCCGTCGCTGATTTGCGACGCTTTGAGCTCCTCCTGCTCTTCGATGGCCTTCGCTTCTTGCCTCGCGGAGTGCCGCACAGCTCATTCTCGCTCGGACATATTGCCGCCTGCTGCACAGCAATGGGCTGCGGCATGGCCGAGGCGCATATGTCCTCTTCTGCTGCGATCGCCTGGTCGTTTAGGATATCCGTGCTGGGCTCCGAGTCTCCGCCAACACCGTCTCCGCGACCGGCCAGGCGTTCAAGAAGCCGCATCGCCAACTCGGCCAATTCAGTTGACTTGTCGACTAATCCCGCATAGTTGTTTCTCCTGGGTATGTCGCTGGCTATATCATAGGCGTCTAGATAGTTTCCAGCAACAGTCACACCATCGTGCTCAGCATCGCCATCGCCAATGCTGAACAGGGTCTTTAGGCAAAGCTTGACAGCCGTCTGCAGCCACTCACGATCGCCCAGGTCTTCCTCTCTAAGCGAGTCTGAAAACTCTGGCAAGTCTTGCAGCATCCGCGCACAGGCTGAATATGCGTGTAATGCGCTGGATTTGGCATCGCCCAATAAAAACTGATCTGGCAACACGTCCCTCCAAGACCAACTCCTTCCAAGTGACAAGTCTGACACGCAAGATGCCACAGCGCAGTATACGAGCAAATGCGCTGTCATATGGCGGAACACTGTGCCGACCATGTCACCTTGCAAGTTCCAGCCGCGCGCCGATAGATGCACAAGCGTACGCATATGCTCCGAAGATAGCCTGAGTGCATCGCGCGACAGCAAGTCATAGGCAGCGATATAGGTCGATCTCCAAAACTGGCCACTGTTCCAGGCAGCACTGTCGGGCACGCTCGACTGGCGCAGAGTCTCTTGCAATTCTATCGGCGTGTGGTAGAACAGATATACAAATTCCCTGACCACGACTGCCGACAAATCCGCCCTAGCACGGTCCTCAAACAGCGGAATCCAAGTCGCGACCCACTCCAGTGCGCTTACGACGTACTCAACTTGCGAGCGCTGGAGATGTGGGGAATCGCGTCGCGAGTGTTTCCGGCCATACGATATGGCGCAAAGCAATGCAGCGCAATCGCCCAAGTCGTGCGAGCTGGCTGAGCCCGATTCCGGTGCCGCTGGCTGGAAGCATAGCGCGGAAGGTTCGATGTCGCTCACAGGCCCCAGCAAGGGATGGTCGACCATATCGTTAAATCCATACGATCTGACTACGCCCAAGTATGTTGGCTTGGGCAAGTCGTATGGGCACAGGTCGAGATTGTCTGGCTGGTGCTTGCCTCGACAAACGCTGAGAACCAGCTCGCAGCAGACTTTGTCCGCCAGTATATCTGCAAGGCCGGGCTTCGCAGGCATGCTCGAACCATTAATAGCCTTGCGGTCGCTGGGCGACCACGCAGTTGTAGCAAATGTCTGTGCGAACTGTGGCTCGCCAGACATGCAATACTGGCCCAGAATTCCACCGAGTCGCCGTGTAATCGCCTGGTAGAGCATCGAGCGAGGCACCACCGCAACGGCAAACTGCTCGTAAGCACTAGGAGAGCTGCTCGATAGCATGGGCGGCATCGCATGGAGGTAGGCAAAGACAAGTAGTCGAATGGCCTCAGGAATCCGTCTCTCGCCGTGCTTGCAGGCACCAGCGCTAGCATTGCTTGCTGTCGGCAGAGCCTCTATAACGCTTAGAGCCAGCGCAACTCTGTCACAAAGCTCGCCATAGGACTTGAAGTCGCTTTCGCGCACAGGGTTGTTCTGGTCCAAGTGGCGCTCCAAGGAGTTTGGCAAATGGCATACATCCAATCCGCCCTTGATAAACTGAGACATTGCGCGCAGTATCACGGGCAGCGTGGGGCTGGTCGTGCTGAGCCCGACAATATAGCGGCACATAATCTCGGTGTGGTCGCCGTCATAGTCAGTCTCTGAAGAAAACGGCCCGTGCGTCGTCGACAAGCCCTTGCCATCGCTGGCGGCCAGCGTTGTGGTGCCGATGATCATTTGCGGAATGACAAACTGCGGCACTTTGTCGCCAGACAAGACAAATCGGTTGAGCAGCGCCGCCAGTACTCGAGCCACGATCTCGCGCACTGCCAAATCAGGCTCGCCCTCGAGCAGCTTTGGAATGCCAGCGATAACGCCAATGTTGCTGCCGATCTCATCGCCCAGCGCATACACCAGCGTGGCCCAGCATCTCACGCAAGCAAGGCGCACCGCCACTGGCTGCTGCTCGGTCTTCAGCAGCGAGGTAATGGGCGTGAGGATCAGATCGATGCACTTTTTGCGCTGCAGCTGCTTGGAGAGGTAAAAGGCATAGATCAGGCACCGCCACTGCATCAGCGCGGCGACCAAGACCTGCGAGTCAGTCGAGTTGAAGCACTGCTGCACGACCTTGAGCATGTCGTTGAGCCTGGTCCGGCAGTGCTTGGCAAAAATGGTGACGTACATGCCCCACGCTCGCGACAAGAGCACCGGCTCGCCGCGGTCAAACAGGTGGCTCGAGAGCTCGAGGAAGCGGTCAAACTTGGCCTCCAGGAACTGCAGCGCGCGAAGGTCCATCTCGGGCCCGTGCAAGTCGGCGGCTATCCAGGGGATGTTTTGCCGGATAATGCTGTCAGCGTTTGCGCGAATGCTTTGCACGGGGTTGACAATGCAGAAGAACACCGGGAGCAGCCATAGGTGGAACACATCGCGCATGGCAGCCGGTGCGCGCCGGAGCAGCGTCTCTAGCGCGGCCAGGCACTCGAACTGCACCGACGTCGATGTCGTAAACGTCGCCAGCACGCGAGCACACAGCTTGGCGAGGTCGGGAATCAGCGGCTGGAACGACGCCGGCGGCGCCCGCAGCATACTGACGCACCACACGCCGGCCTGGCACACGGCCTTGTCGGCCTTGAAGTGGGCCGCGATCCTCCTGTGCATCGCCGCCAGCAAGCCCCCCACTCTGGCAGCGGGAACTGCGCTGCAGACGCTGGCAATATGCAAAACGCACCCAAGGCACTTTATTGCCACCAGAACCACTTGGCGCGAGACAGCCTCGTCGGCCAGGTCGCGCTCCATGCATTCGAGCAAGCGCTGCGTGTCCGCGAGATGGTCGGCAAGCTTGGCTGGGAATTTGGCAGACAGCCCGCAAAGCTTGTTGTAGATAATCGCGCCTAGCGCGCTTGCCGCCTCGCTCTCCAGCACAAGCTCGTGCAGGCGCTTGACAGCAGCCGGAAACGCCTCCTCGAAGGTCTGAGCTGCCTCGCTGTTGGCAGCGACCTGGGGGAACGCCGACGTGCCGCCAAACAGCACTCGTGCTGCGGGCTCCAGCATCGTCCGGCCGCTGTTGGTAGACGACAGAGCGCGTCCATCGTCGCGCTGGTCGCCGTAGTCTGCATCGCTGCTGAGTTGGTGCTGATCTCCATCAGCGAAAAGCGCACTGCTGCGCTTGAGAATGCTGCGCGAGTATGGCCGCAGCCGAGCTCGTGTGGGTGACGAATGAGGCGCTGTCTGCGAGTGAATTTCTTCATTGCTCGGCGAAAAGTGCACTCGTCTGATGGAGCTGGATAGCAAAGACGCTGGTGTCGGTGCTGCTGTGCGATTTGGCGGCGTGACAAGCGCCGGCTGCGAATTGGCTGTGCGATTGGCGACAGGCGTCTCTGGCGGGCTGCCACTGCCGCTGTCGCCGCTGACCGAGTCCGACTTTGACGCCATTCCAACGCAATGCCAACAACAAAAAAATAAGTGAAAGGATAAGTATAGTGGCGCGTAGCGACAAAATAATAATAACAGAAGACAGGGCAAGAATGCAGCGTCTTGGTACGGCGCTGAGCCGGCTCTGCTGTCGATTGTTTACTTTAAGCTTTTCAATGTTGATCCAAGCAGTAGGCGCTAATCGCTGCATTGGTTGTGCTTCTAATGACATCAGGAGTCCACTCGAGCGTGGCAGTTACCGATAAGCCTTGATGTAGCCGTGGCCCGTATCTGCCCATGTCACCTGAGAGAGGCTTATAACAGTCAGCAGCCACTTCTTTTGTCGAATACTCGAGTCCCAAAAATACTCACGCCATCTTATGCACATCTCGACATTATCCACTTGCTTAAATATGCCGCGCTGTCAGAGTAACAACACATTGCTTCCGCTGCTGCGCAAGCTATCCGAAAGCCTGGGCGAGCAGCAAGCCAGAAACGAGCTGAGATGGCTGATCGAGCATGCCCGCAAGGAAATCGCCGATGGAATCAACATCCAGCAGCACATATCGGCACAGAATACGGAGCACAGAGGTGCGCGGCTATGGCGAGAGCAGCCAGCACGGTCGGCAAACGATGTCGGGCGAGAAGGCGAGCGACTAAGCTCTGTGCAGCAGACCTGGCTACGACAAGCCATCTCTGACCGTACCGAGCGGCATAAACCACTGCAATACATAATTGGCGAGCAGAGATTCGGCAAGGCAAACATCATAGTGCGGCCGCCAGTGCTTATTCCGCGGTGGGAAACCGAGGAGTGGATGCTGCAGCTAGCCGAAATCATCAACGCTCATACGGACAGGACCAGAGACACAAGCCAAGCAGCTCCCAGACCACTAAACATACTCGAGGCGTGCACGGGATCGGGCTGCATTGCGCTTGGATTGGGCAGCGAGCTGACCGACAGTTCGGCGCGCATCTTGGGCGTAGACATTTCTGACGACGCAGTGGGATTGGCAATGGACAATCTGGCTTTCAATCGAATGCTGCTGAGCAACCACGTGCGCTTTTGCAAAGTGGATTTGCAGCAGCCGGTCCACTTGCTGCCCGCACAGCTGCCAGCTGGCGAGAGCGGCGGCGGCGGCTGGGACATGATTGTGTCCAACCCGCCATATGTCACTCCGGCAGAGTACGGCGGCTTGGACGCCGATGTGCGCGAGTGGGAGGATATTCGCGCATTGGTGCCATTGCCGCCAGGCACAACTGATCCGCACAGCGTGGCTGACAAAGACCTAGATCCCTCAGCCATGGCATTTGTCGTGCAGCTGGCCAAGCTGGCGAAGGAGCTGGGACTGGCTACCAAGGACCAAAGCAGTGACGCATTGCTAAAAACGAGCGGTTTGCCACGGTTGGTGGTGGAAATTGGCGGCGCCGAGCAAGCCCAGTCGGCTTGCCAGATAATGCACGACCACGGCTTAAGCTCGACCGAAGTCTGGAAGGACATGGCGGGGACGGACCGCGTAGTGCTGGGCTACTATAAGCAGTGAGCGATGCCATCATTGCGTATACTCGGTTTCTTAATGGCTAAAAGCGTTTATTTTCAAAAATATAACCTCTTTGTGAGCGAGCGAGGGGTGGAGCGAGCACTTGTGCCTTGAGTTGGCACCAAGGACTTAGTAGTGGGGAACGCACTTGGCGGGCTCCGTGGTGTAAGCAGGGGGCTGAGTCGGGGCAGCCGAGCTGGCGGGAGGAGCAGAGCTGGTGGGAGGGGCCGAAGTGGCGGGAGGAGGGGCCGAGGTAGCGGGAGGAGCCGAGGTAACTGGGGGAGCAACGGTGTGCGTGGCCAAGCAGCTGTCGATATAGCTGCCAGCCAGAGTGTTGAGCAGGCTGGCGGGGATGGCGCTGGGCAGGGCGCGCAGGAAGGCGTCCGAGGGGTTGGCGGGCAGGGTCGTCGAGCCGTTAAGCAGCGAGGCAAGGGCCGCAGCCTGAGCAGGAGTCAGGATAGCTGCTGCCATAGGCAACATCGGGTCCGCCTTGGCCTTGATGGCGGACCAGCTGGACTTGACGCAGTCCAGAGTTGGCTGAGAGGTCCAGTCAATGTCGGCGGCAATGGCGGCAACGGCCATGGCGGCGAGGGCGAGAATCGTCTTGGTGAACTGCATGGTTAGCTTGAAGGTGTTTTAGGACGTTAGCGAGCGAAGAGAGAGTAGTAGTATCAAGGGAAAAGAGTAGGGAAAATTACAAGTTGGCAAGGAAAAGCTGGGTATGACCTGAGGGAAAATGCTTTGGAAATTGGCGACGGGCTGGACTGCTTGTTTTTATGTCATTTGGATGGAAGCTGACCGCGATACTAGCAAGAAGCGTCCATTTTTTGTTTGCTTCCCACCTGACCTGGGTTTCCAAAGAGGTGTAAGGTGATCGCCACGCCTTTCTTTGCCCAAACAAGAGCTACGCTTAACTGGTTTTGCTGTAGTGACTAAATGATGGACGGAACCAATATTTGCCCCCCTGGCCAATTGCGCAGGTCGGAAGAAAGGGGCACTTCCGCACGGTCCGTCTTTTTCCCTTTATTTCGCCCTTTTGCAAGCACATGTTTTGTCTCACGTCGTCAGTGTTACCTGCACTGAGGAACAGCGGAGGGGGGAGAACGCGACAACAAGTGATCTAATGCAGGAGCAACTGAAAGCCAGCGGTCACTGCGTTTTCCGCGCGCCGATCTCTATTCATTGAGCAAAGGCATTGCACAGTATAGGTGCAATATGTAGTGACTGCACTGCGCGTGTTCCGCTCGTTATACAAAAGCTCTGTGGTGGCACCTCCGACGGGCATGTCACCAAGCACCCGAGTCGGCTATTATTAGCATTTGTAATTACTACGCGACATTGACCAGCTATGCCGGTGCATGTGCGTATTGAAGCTGGGCCAATTGATTGGTTGGCGACATATTCGCGCTTGTAACTGGCTTTCTATTAGGATTGCCAGCCAGCGACAGCCCGATTATTAGCGACTTTGCCGATCGCCAAAGCGGCTAGCCAACAACAACGACCGAGTGTTATTTCACGATAGAGGCCTGCTCCTGCGCCAGCTCTTGAGTGCAAGCGCCAGTGCTGCTTCATTGCGTAAAAGAGGTAGATTGACGAAATAATAATAAGTATTAAGAAACAGGCGGGACTAGCACATACAGCGAAAAGAGAGTCGATTTTGTTTTTAAATTTGATCTACTTGACCAGGGACAGGAACTCCTCGCGGGTCTTGGGGTCCTCGCGGAAGCGGCCCAGCATGAAGCTGGTGATGGTCTTGCTGCCAGGCTTCTGCACGCCGCGCATGACCATGCACTGGTGGCTAGCCTCGATGACGACGGCGACGCCCTGGGCCTGGAGGATCTCGTTAAGCGCAACGGCGATCTGCTTGGTGAGGCGCTCCTGCACTTGCAGTCTGCGGCTGAACATCTCGGCAATGCGAGCCAGCTTGCTCAAGCCCAGGACACGGCGGTTGGGAATGTAGCCGATGGAGACCTTGCCGCAGAAGGGCACCAGGTGATGCTCGCACAGCGAGAAAATGCTGATGTCGCGCACGATGACCATCTCCTCGTGGTCCTCGTCGAACAGGGCGTCGTTGACAACGTCGTTCATCGACTCTTCGTATCCCTTGGTGAAGAACATCAGGGCCTTGGCGTAGCGCTCGGGGGTCTTGAGCAGACCCTCGCGGTCGACGTCCTCGCCAATGCACTCGAGCAGAGTGCGGACGGCGCCAGACATCTTTGCCAAGCGGGCTTTCTTCTCCTCCTCGGTCTCGCTGCGGCGCTGCTCGGTGCCAACGCCTAATATGGAGGGGGACAGTGCATGGCGGTTGGCAGTTTAGTGCATAAGCCCGGAATTAGACAATGGAAAAATCGGAAAGGGCTAGTGAATATGCCAGAACAGTAACTGGGTATATTCCAGGGAGGCTTGGTCATAAGCGCGGGGAGCAAACAAGGGAGGCACGATCATGTAGCCGCTCTTTCTCATATACAGTAACAAGCTAGTGGTGAGCATTGCCAAGGATGGCTGCGGCAAGGCGCAATTGTCGCTTGTAGAGAGCAAGCCAGCAAAGGGCAAAGTAAGGACTTGGTGCTAATACGTACTGGGCCAGCTGAAGCCGTTAAAGTTGATCGGGTACTGCTTGGACACTGCTGTGGTCTGGTTGACGGGAGGTGTGTCGGAGGCAGCAAAGATGGACGGGGTGTGCGGGCGCGAGTCATTGACGTTGGTGGTGGAGGTGCATGCGCTGCACAGCGAAGTCGGGCTCATGATGGAGTCGACCTTGCCGTTCAGATCATGGGTGAGCTGGAGGGGCTGGGCGGTGGTTTGGGCCTTCATATTTAACAAGTAGAAATAATATGCGTGCGAAAGTTGGTGTTGAGAAAAAAGGGAAGGAAAGCGAGTGGACGGCGAGGAGGGGGCGCGCTTTTTATGCCCGCGCTTTTGTCTTCAGCCCAGTTCCTTGCTCGCCGCAAAATGGGATTTCTTTCCCCCCTCCCACCATCCCCCAAACCTCTTTTGCCGCCGGGACCGCCACGCACTTGAACACCCGTGCCCAAGCAATAGGCGCAGTTTGCGCAAATAATACAATCTTGGCAAGCTCAGCCTGTGCATGAATCTGCGGTGGACAATTCCACGGTCCGATGAAACCGGATGGAAACAAGTCAAGCATAAGACGTGCTCTTTGGTGCTACCATGGTCAGCAGGCATGTAGGACCGAGCGCTCAGTAGAATAATGTATGTAGATGGTGGCGGGACAGCCGCCCTGTGGGAAGCCGCGGCAAAAAAAAAGAGGAGTGAATAGCAAAAACCGGTATTTGCCACACCTAATAGCACACGAAGCGTGCCACATGCACTTCAAGTTACACAAAATGGTCCAAACTTCCACGGAGGGGCTCGGTGGATGTCGCAACTTGCTCCCAAATGCAGCTAGAAAGGCATATAACAAGACTATAAACGGCAACACAAAGCTTGGATCTTCGCTTTTAAATTGCTTTGTGCGACAATTTTGTAAATATAGAACATATTCGCCCCCCACGTTCATCGTGGGTGTTGAACAATTAGCTTTCTCTCCCAAGAACACATTTCTAGAAAAGGTTGAAGTGGCGGCTGACATATGCGATAGAGCACATCTTTGCGTGCTTGGGTGCACGATTTAGCTTGCCACGGCAAATCTCTTGCGAATCTGGGAAACCAATTAGTGTGTATGCAATGAGCTCGATCAGATATGCTCATTAGCTGCTTGATTAGCGTAAGGCATTTGCCGCAGGGAGAATTGCTCTGGGCACAGCCAGCTGCGAGGCTTGGTTCATGAACCCAAATCGGCAAGATGCGTGGGTAGAGCGATTTGCCATCGACATTTATGTGCGACCTGATCGCCCCTTTGTCATTTCCGCAAATACTCCACAGACTTGGACAAGAGCAACAAAGCATGTGCTCAGGTGCGCGGAGTGCCGCTCGGGGGCGTACGGCCCGAGCGATGGACCACGGCAGACCACGAACGAGCCCTATCACCTGAAGGCGTTCATGGTCCTCTGGTGCCGACGTCACTCGTTGGCTGAGAGCTCAGGTACAGCTTTTTTTATTATTATTATGAAAAGGGCATGGTTGCAAAAAGCTATTGCGATTTTACTGGTGCTCCGCTTTCCTCGGGCTTGAACAGCTTGAACAAGGCAATCATTTCGGGCATGTACGCCATTAGCAGCGCAGTGAGCGCCAAAACAATGGTCGACAGCCGACTGCTGCCTCCAGCTCCGGACGCCGAGGCCCGGTCGCTGAACACAGAGAGCAGCGACGAGTACACGGCGACCCATCCAATCCACTTATTCTTGAAAAACAAGGTGCCCATCGAGGAAACAAACGCAACCATGTAGTATATGCTGCCGTCGCCGCTGCTCGTCGCCGGCGTGTACGGAACTATGTCGGCCGAGCGGCGCGGGTCGCCGGGAAATTCCTTGCGCGCCATTTGTCCGAAAAATAAAAATAAAAATAACCAATCAAAAGAAAAGAATGCAAATTGCGCGAAATTACGGCGAATAACTTTAATTACTAGTCGTTTTGGTGGTTTGCTGGCTGGCTTGTTCGGCTCGTCACCTGACTCGGACATCCAGCAGGCGGAGGCGGGGCGCATGCCTCACACCTGCAGGGGCTGCTTGCCTTTTGCCCAGCTCGCATTCCTCTTCTTTTTTTCTTCTTGTGCGCCGATTTGCAATCCAATACACTCCAATTCAAACCCTGTACTCTTTATTATTACCCTCACTTCCATGGTCGCTATATACAACTACGGATATGTCGCCAAGCTTATCATTATCGGCGACATGGGCTGCGGCAAGAGCTCGCTGCTGCGTCAGTTCACCGAAGACACCTTTGTACGTTAGCTATAAAAAAAAATAGAAACAGCGGACGGGGGCTCACTAGAGCGTGCACGCACAGGTTTATTCGTCCCTCTTCTAACATCTAGCTCCTCACTCTTATCAGCGTGCTCTTCTTGGCTGTCTATGTAGAGCGAGAAGACAAATCACACTATTGGCGTCGAGTTTGGCACAAAGATTATCGATATTGACGGAGAGCGAGTCAAAATCCAGGCCTGGGATACCGCTGGCCAAGGCAAGTGCGCCTATTCTTGTTCTCGATTGCGCCTCACTACTCCCTCCCCCCCGTTCTCTAATAGTCAATACTATTGCTGTTGTTTATTTCCGAATTTTGGCGTAGAAAGGTTCCGGTCTGTTACGCGGAGCTACTACCGCGGCTCGATTGGCACGATCTTTGTCTATGACATCACCAGCCGTGAGTCCTTTGAAAGCCTGGACAAATGGATGGTCGATGCGCGGCAACTGACAGCACCGCACTCGATATTTGTTCTAGTCGGCAATAAGGCCGACCAGGAGTCGCGGCGCATGGTCTCATATGCAGAGGGGGAGAGCTATGCTCAGAAAAACGACATGCTGTTTGTCGAAGCTAGTGCCAAAACGGGCGACAAGGTCGATTCTACATTTTTGACTCTGGCATCAAAGATTATTCAGTTGGTCAAGGCCGGCGTAGTCGATCCGATGGCGCCGGATTCTGGTGTACAAAGCAAGAAGCCTGCGGATGCCTTGGCTGCTGCTTCTGCTGCCTCGGCATCCTCATCTGTGGCTAAAAACAATCCACGCGCAGTGCAAGTCAATTCTTCGGGCTCCTCCTCGCGCTTCTCATTTGGCACTGGTGGCTGCTGCTGAGCTTCTGTTGCATGAAGCTCTAGCCCCCCTTTTGTTGTTGTTGTCTATTTACCTACTACCTCCCTTTTTCATCACTATACTATTACATTACATACACGTTTATTGACATCAACACAACATCGATTAGGAAATCTCGGTTAATAAACATCCATCATCCCATACAATTTCGGATGAGGTGGGTTTGATTGACTGATGGCGGGAATTTTTGGCCAAGCGCATGAAAAGGAGGGCAAGTAATCAGCTCGTCTTATTAGCACTATTTATATCATGACTGAACCACGCGACACCACGCCCTCCGCGGCGATCATATATCCGCCACTAGACATCAAAGTCATTGTGGATAAAACCGCGGGGCACGTAGCTAAATCCGGCGAGGCGTTCCAGCAGCTTATCCGCGACAAGTACCAGGGTAACGCAAAATTCTCCTTTATCTATCCGAACGATCCATACCATGCCTACTACTCGCACATGGTAGAAAAGTTCAAATCAGGCGATGCTGCTGCCGCCGACACGGAGGGAGGAACCGATGCCGCTATGGACATCGAGGACGCTGCTGCCATCGTCCCGACTATCGAGGCACCTGAGCGACCCGATCCGGTGCAATTCGCCCATGCGATGCCTGCGATCTCGGCAGCCGACTTGGACGTTATGAAGCTGACTGCCCAATTCGTAGCTCGTAATGGCCGCCAATTCATGACATCGCTGGCACAACGCGAGTCGCAAAACTACCAGTTCGACTTTATGTCTCCCTCGCACTCCCTCTTCCCCTATTTCCGCAAGCTAGTCGACCAGTACACGCTGGTATTCTTCCCGACCACGGAGCTCAGCAATCGGTTGCAAAGGGACCGAGAGAATAAGCACCAGATATTGGATCGCGTCAATCGCAGGATGCGGTGGGTGGCATTCGAGGAGGAGGAGAGGCAGAGAAAGGGAAGGGAGGCAGAGAGGGAAAAGGAAGCGTTTTTGTCGATTGATTGGCATGACTTTGTTGTCGTCGGAACTGTTGAGTTTGTTGAGGAGGATGCGTTTGTCGATTTGCCGGGTCCGCTGCGGCTCCAAGATCTGACTTCCATGTCGCTAGAGGACAAGCACAACTCTCGTCGGGCTGCTGCAAATGGAGAGCCACCAATAAGGTCGGCAGCTGCTGCTCTTGTTCCGCCGGCAGCTCCCAGGCATGCACCTGCAGTCAGCGATAGAGTGGATGCGGATGTCCAAGATGAGGATGAGGACGATAATGACGTGGAGATGGAAATGGATGAAGACGACGACGACGACAACGTTGATGAGGAACTCGAGGCTGAGCGCAATCCCAGTGTCCCCGTACAACCACCAGCATCGGCTCTGAGCGTCGGTCCGATGAAGATCCGCAAGGACTACGTACCCACGTTACGGCGCGGCCCACAAATCGCCAAAGTCACGCTCCAGTGCCAACTATGCCATCTTCCAATCCCAGCATCCGAGTTTGAAGAGCATATCCGCGTCGAACTCATTGACCCCAAATGGAAGGAGCAAAAACTCGTTTACGAGAGTAAACTCCGTGACAGCAATCTGATACAGGAGGGTATGGATATCGCCCGCTATCTCAAGCAAATGGCCTCACATCGCTCTGACATTTTCGGTACGGCGATATCATCGCCAGATGCTGCGAGCGATATGGCTGCCAGTAGTGCTCAGCCTGTGATCTGGGATGGGTACTCGTCGACTGCTGGTCAGGCTACTAGACGCGCACGCGAGAATATGTCGGCCGAAGATCAGGTCGCTGCTGCTCACCGCAGAAAGGGCCTACGCGACCCACGCGATACCACGCCGCAGATTGGGCCACAAATGGGGCCATCGTCCTCAACCAAGCGCCAAAGAAAGTAAACAAAGAGTCAAATTTATTTCACCGACTTGCACCTAAGAAATATAATAATAATAATAATAGATATATTAAAGAACGCCTTTCTTTCTTTTGCGCACATTGCGAGGTCACTGCTGCTGCTGCTGCTGATAATGACGGGACCGACTCTTGGCCTTTTCCTTTGCCTTTTCGACAGCGGGAGCCAGCACGCCCTTCTCAGCCATTGCGCGCACGAGCTGATACACGAACGGGATAAAGTTGAGCTTCCGCAGCGAGTTGTCAAACTTGTACCGAGAGAACTTGTCATTCTCAATATCGACCTTATGCTCCAGCTCCGCCCGCTCGCTATTAAGCCCAGCGATTTTGGACTCTACAGCCTGCGACTCCCGCACAGCCTCCGTGGTATCGTCTAGTCGCAGCTGCTCTAGCATAGCCATGAGCCTAGAGATATCCGCGTCGACAGTCGAGATCTGCTCACTGAGCAGCTTGCGCCTATCGCCAATAAGCGCCATGAGATTGAACCGGATCTCGCCCTGGCTATACTCAGCCATACGCCGCTGAATAACGGCACCCACATCATCTAGCCAGTTATCCGTCTTGCCATGGTCAACAGGTCCGCTCTTGAGCCCGTCCAGCTCGTAGAGCCGACCATTAACAGGCACATAACTAATAAAATGAAACAAATCGTCGTCCTCATCCGCCACACGTCTCTGCTCATCGGGGTCAGTGAGGAAGGACTCTGGACGCACAAACGAATTGTGTACCTCGCGAATTTGGTCGCAGTTAGTAAGAGCCAGTCCTCGCATATCGGGAGGCAGGTCGGCGGCAAACGACCTGAAATTGGCCAGGGTCTCGCCCAGCTCGATTTCTCCCTCGCGATTGAGCAGAATGGACAGAATGGCTTGCGTCGCACAGGCGTTTTGGATGATTTGCTGAGCGAAAAACACGTCTTGGTTATCGACGACGGTTCCTCCCCCACTTCCTCCTCCGGCGGCGGCTTGGTTGGCGGGAGTGGATGATGACGCGTTCTGGCCCTGCCACTTGAATAGGAAAATGAGGCCGTAGACGGGCTCCATGGCACGCAGCGTGTCTGAATCCAGGCTGTATAGCTCTTCGACTTGCACATCGCGAACGCCCATGTTGTGAATCAGCTCGGTGAACACACCGGGGTCGCTCTCAATCAAGCACCAGTTTCCATTCTCGTTGCTCATCCCGAAGAAAAAAAAAGCTACGGCGCGCTCAATAAAGAGTGCAAAAATAAAAAGTAATAATAAAAGAAAGCGAAAAGCAGAAGAGGAAAAAAAGTAGGACTTTTTTAAACTTCCGATTAAAAAAAAGCTATACAATGGGGGAGGAAGAGTTTCTACAAGTGTTCTAAGAGTAGGCCGTCCACGAGCGCACTCAAGTGAGGCAGTAGTAGCTTAAAGACACTGGTCAGCGTAGCAATGACGACACATGCGGTCTTGCACACGTCTCGCTGGTCGCACGAAACAAAGGTGTCGGACTTTGCAAAGCACGGCAAGTTGGGAGTAGCGGTCGAGGTCACTGGCGTGTCCTTTGGGAGCGTAAACCCGGCGTTGTCCAAGGCATGGCGATGGTTGAAGGCCCAGACCACCAGCCAAATACACGCGGCGCTGACGCTGATGGGGCACTTGCCCTGCACAATGGCCAGGCTGTCAGCCCGGTCGTAGATACAAGCAGCGGCATCAGCCATCCAGGCAGGCAGCTCCAAGACGGCGCACCAGTGCTGCAGGAACTCGGACGGCTTGGCCCGCTGGATGGTCGTGTACTCGCTGTCCAGCACTTGCTTCATTAGGTTATAGTACATTCCAATGTCGCGCTTGGTGACGTTGGCCGCCGTGCAGATCTCGGCAAACGTGCGCGGATAGCCGTGGCTCCGACACAATATAAACATTAGAGCCGCGAGGATGGCCGATCGCTTGCGGACGGGCTGCCGGTTCTGCACCTTCTTCATGGCCTTGACCTTGTCGTAAAGCTCCTGCGCCTTGGCCCAGACCTCTTCAGGCACCTCGAGAGACTTCCAATTGACCGCCGGCTTGTCCTCCACATCAATCGCCGCTGCCGTTTGAGCTGGCGCGCAGTCCGAGCCACTGCTGCTGCTGCCGCTGCCGCCTTCGTCTCCAACGCTCTTGGTCGGCGATGACGGCGTTCGCGCGCGATGACGCCGCACGGAGCCCTGCTGTGCGTCACCACCACCGCCCCTCAGAGCTGCTCGGTCCACTGCGGCGGAGGGGGGCGTGGCGGAGGGAGCTCGCGAGGATTTGCGCTTGTGAAAGCTGCCGGCACCGCCGCGCCTGTCGTCATCTGCGCCCGTAGTGGCGATCGAGGGGCTGCTATTGGCCGAGCGCGGCATAGGCGGCGAATAGCGCGCCGAGGAGGAGAGGCTGGCGGCGACAGCCAGGTGTGGCAGGAGCGAGGAGGAGGAGCAGCAGGGCGCGCTCAGGCAGCTGGCGCCGGACACTGCAGGCCGCGCCTCGCGAGCAGCCGCGCTGGCGGCCGCAGCAAACGCCTCGGCGTAGGGGTCGAGCTCATCCTCGTCATCATCCTCGTCGTCAAACTCGTCGACCACCGTACGGCCAGACAGCGAGCTCAGCACAGCAGCCGCCGCCGCCTCCGCAGCATCTGAGTGCAGGAGGCGCAGGCGCTTGCCGGGCGTCTGGCTCCTGGCCGACGTCGACGACCCAGCGTCGCTAAAGGCCGTGGACGACAAGGACGGCGGCGAGGAGGAGGAGGATGAGGACGACGACTCCGGCGACCCCCTGAGCACAACCTGGCCCAGCAGATGCTCGGAGCCCGAGGTGGGCGGCCGAATGTAGTCGCCAGACTTGTCGGTGCTCATCGCGCCGTGCGCGACGATGGGCGGGTGCGCCACGAATATCTGAGGCCGTATGTCGTCAGCTGTAGCCGTGCCTTGCGGGCTCCAGCGGCCGTGGCTGCGGTGGTGGTGGAGCGCCACGCCGTGCTGCTTTTCGCTCCTGGCGTACGCGAGCGCCGACGCATAGAACAGCGACGACGAGTGCCCTCCCAGCAGAGAAGCGTCGTCTGAGTGCCGCGCCGCCTGCCCGCGCATATACTCTGCATGCCCTTGCGCAGATGCGCTGGCCCCATGCCCCCCGCCGCCGCCGCCGAGGTCAGCAGAGCCAGGCGTCGCAATCCGCGTAGTAGGCGACCTGCTCAGCTGAGCAACGTAGTCGAACCTCGGCGACCCGCCAAACACCGACGAGGTAGGCGCTGCGGGCGGTGGTGGTGGACCCAGCCCGGACTCCTGTCTCCACACCGCCATCTCAAAGTCGTCCCTGTCGTTGCCAATAGCGCGCGCGCGCTGCCCAGAGTCTGTGAACGGCGCACACGCCGTGTATGGCGGCTGTTCGGCCGCCCGTTCCAGCGCAGCGACCGCCAGTTGCTCGCTGGGCGCCGGGTTCAGTAGCGAGTCTACACGCATGCTTTCTAACGATGGCGACAACGCGGGGGAGCCAAAAAGCAAGCAAGAAAAAAGAGAGGGTTGGAAGAATAGCAACGTAATAATACAGTTTAGAGTACAATAATTGAAATGGACAAGCCAGCCAAGCGGGAATGCCTTCCTCTCCCCCCTTTTTATACGCTTGCTGGGGAGTCAGCCAAGAGCTTCCCTCCTCGCTCCCTCGTTTCCCACCTTCCCCCAAAAACGCAAACACGATGGTATTGGACCAATCGCCCATCCGCCCATTCCGACATTGCAGCAGCATCCGCCTCTGCTGCTGCTGCTTCCGGCTGCGCACCATCGTGGTTCTCGCAAACATGTAGAAACATTGATGGAACTGGTATTTACCTGACAAATGCTGGCCGCGATGAATAAAGGCTTGAGCAAAAACTGGGGGGTAGCTAAAGCAATATACTCATACAAATCAGTGGGGAAAATGAAAAATAAAAAAGAGGAATGGAGGTGGGAAGAAGGGGCGGCCATGGGAGCTGGTTTTAAGGCTTTCCCTTCTGCTCATGTGAAGGGTCGAAGGGGGGAAGGAGGGAAAGACTGAAGCGAGGTGGGAGTGCGAAAGTTTCGGGCTGCGAGAGAGAGAGGAGGCCGGGAATGCTAAAAGCAAGGAAAAGAAAGGGAAAAAGGCCATCGCCCCCTCCCCCTTTTTTTCGCTGACTGCAAGAGCACGCGAACGAGGGCAGCTAGACTGAAGCGCTCCCTCGCTCCTCGCTGTTAGCATGCCATTAGTCCTCCCTTCAAAGCACACAAAGGAAGAAACGCCGACTGCAGGCCCGTTCGCCTCCTCCTCTCCCCCCACCAAAATAAATCTGCCGGAGACTTTGAACTTGCTCGCTCGCGCGTCAGAATCAGCCGGCATCCTCCCCCAGTCAATCGGAATAGAGAGCTAGCAGATTTTCGTCGACGCAAATGCCACGCCCCGTCCACAGCCTTCGGGGCGCAACGTAAGGAGCTGGTACGGCTGGCTAGCCAGATCGAAATACACGCCTACATCAATGAGAAAGAAAAAAGAAGCACGAGTGCAAAAAAGAATTAGAAATTATCCTAGGAGGAAAAAAAAAGGAGGGGGGATGTCATCCCACCTGCCTTGCCCAGAAAAAAAAAACAAGGGCCAAGTCAGTTGGACAACAACAGGGTCATGCCATATTCAAGCATGTTTTCTAGGCTGGCAGTCAACGGGCGTAGGAGGGGGGGTGTGTGTGGATTGCTCAATGTCACTTACCTTCAATTGCGCCAGACCTGCGATTCATGCAGATGTAGTAGAAGCCCTCGATGGTCAGCTCCACCTCGTGGGGACTCAGGTTGACAAACGACTTTTCTACGCGCCATGCAGCAAGCAAGAGAAAGAAGAAAAAAAACAACGGACATGTGGCTAGGCGATTAGCACAACATAAGCAAGAAATAAAAATGTGCACACACAAATAAGATGCACTTACCTTTCCATCGCATGAATATGTAGTCTTCGAGGAGCCGCGGCATGCGCTTTCCGCACAGCGCGGGCGGCCACTGGCACAGAAAGGCGTCGGCAGACGGGTCAGTAGAAGAAGCCAGCAGCGGATCAAAGAGCCGCCAGTGTTGCGCATCATTGTCAGCAGACGCGCGCCACTTTCCAGTCAATGGCAGGAAATTTGTAAAGTCCACCACCTCGCCCTCCCAGAACGTCACAACCATCGTGGGCATATTTGGCACGTTGATTGCCTTCATAATCCCAGTCAGTCGCCCCCGCCGCATGTCAACTGTTTGTATGGCCACCTCGACGTCCCACTGCTCGACCCCCAAGTCAAAGTTCAGTCCTACGCTCCTGCCGCCCCTATGCCGCTGCAGCGTCGACTGGTGTTTGATTTTCTGCACCCCGACGAACTTCATGCCAGGCTGGAGCAAGGAGCAGTCCAACGCGCGTGTCACCACTGTGTGCCTGGCTATCCACCACGCCGTTGGCTGACGGCACCGCCCAGAGCTCAAGTCGCTGTCTCTGTCGCCGCCGCCGCTGGATGCTCCATTCTTGTCGAGTGCGCGTTCATGCACTGGCCGGTGGCGGCGGAGGAGCTCGTGGAGCTGCTGGTGCTGGTGGCGCTCAAAGTAGTCACCCTCTTCCTCCTCATCGTTACTGTTGCCGCCTGTCTCTGTCTCGAGAGCGGGCACGGTGGAGCTGTTGTTTGCGCGCAGCACTTCCAGCATGGCGCGGCGCGACTCATCGGACAGAAGACTGCGGCTGACGGGCGGCGGCAGCGGCGGCGGAGGTAGTGGTAGCGGCTGGTACTGTTGCATTTGCAAGCGATTGACTCGGTGCAGCGGTACTGGCACTGGCACTGGCACCGGTACAGACACCGACACTGGCGAGACCTCTGATGTGGGCGACGGCTGGTTGTACCAGTAGCTGTCGACGTCATTAGACGGGAAATTCTGTCGCATCAACGACTCGTGTCCTCCAGCGCTCAAAGTCGACAGCGCCGCAGTGTCGAGATACCGAGTACGCTGGTCACGCATGAACCTCTGTCTCCGCAGCTGTCCAAACTGCTCAAGCGCCAGCCGTACATGCTCCTCGCCGCTGTCTGAGGACAGCATTGTTGGAAGTGGCGCCGACTGCTGGGTAACAGCTCCCAAAGCGCTGTGGTTAGTTTCGTCATCCTCGTCGGAGCTGTCGACTGCACGCCAGCTGCGTCGCCGGGGTGGAGTGGGCGGGTGAGCAAGCTGGTGGATTTCCACTATGAATGGAGGATGTCTGTCGCTGTCAGTGTCGCTCAAGTCGCGGCCGTGGTCCATTTCCAGCTGCTCGCCGGACTCTTGCGGCGCGAGCTGTGCAAACACCCGCCGCCGAATTGCCTGCCGATGGCTAGGACCCTGTTCGCCAAATGACAGTCGGTGACGCCCAGACCCCCACATTCGCCTGTCACTAGCGTTACTGCTATTGCTACCGTCAGCACCTTCTCCGACACGCATGCGAGCTTCGTCTAAAAGGTAGACTTTTGGCTAATTGAGTAGATTGCTAATTAGCAACTCCTTTTTTGCCGAATAGCTGAGGGGAAATAATAATAATAATAGTAGTAGTAGTATAGAGAGTAGGGATAGAGAGGAGCGATGAAAGCGGGGAGAGGGAGAGTCGGGTAATGGCGGGGATAGACAAGAGGGGGGTGCTATGATGTCACTCGCAGCAGCAGCACTTTTTTGTTATTTAGCTAAAGCGGATTCAAGCGCAAAGAAACGAGAATTTAGAGAAAAATTGCAAGTTGGTGAGAACAGGAAATCGCCAACTGAGAGGGGGGCGAGCTCCCATGAATGGTCATCGTTTGTTTGCCCGCTATTGGGCGGGCGACTCAGCTCGCATATCGCAGGCCGAGCCAGCTCGTGGCGTGCTTTGACAATTTCGCGACTACTGCTTGAAGTTGCTACCTCATTCCCGTTTGCTTGGAAAGCCTTATCGCTTTCACAGATACTTTATTTCTCTTCTCTTCTACATCTCCGCAAGCTTTTTTTTATCTTTTGATCGAGAAAGACAAAGAATGCTGGTACTGAACCAGGCCCTGGGCTGGTTGTCAGCAAACTACCTCGGCGGTCTGCCCATCGACCGCATAGCCACCGTCTTCAGCGTGCTCTTATCGTACCTGCTAGCGCACTTGTTCCGCCGCATCCCAGCGACCAATCCCTCTGCTCGACACTTGTTCTCGATTGTGTCGAGCGTGCTCCTGTTCGGCCTGGTCCAGGAGCAATACTTGGGGCTGGTGCACCTGACAATCGGCGCCCTGGTTATCTACGCACTGATGCGCTCGCTCCGGGGCTCGCTCATGCCAAAGGCCGTGTTTCTCGTCGCAATGCTGCACATGTCCTACAGCCAGCTGCGGCGCCAGTGGGGCGAACAGGCAACCGAAGACGGCCAGGTCTCGTTTGACTACACGGGCGCACAAATGGTGTTTGTCATAAAAGTCACATCCCTGGCCTTTTGCTTGTATGACGGCCAGCAGCTCCATCAGGATGCTACGGCACTGTCTGCGTACCAGACGAAGAACGCAATTGCAGTGGACAGCGTTCCCTCGTTGCTCGAGTACCTGGGCTATGTGTTCTTCTTCCCCGGGTTTGCCGTTGGCCCGGCTTTTGAAATGTCCACTTACCGGCGCATGATCTCGTTCGACAGCGCGCCTCACCGCCGCCAGCTCAACGCACGCGCGTACTCGACGCTTCTGGTTGGCTTGTTTTGGATGGCTGTATATATCGTCTATAATCCCTCCTTCACTTTCCTCCACCTGACCACCAGCGAATTTAGGCACAAGGGCACGGTTGCCAAGGCCATCTACCTGTGTACCACTGGCGTCGTAGTAAGGGCAGCCTACTACACTGCGTGGAAGATGAGCGAGGGTGCCTGCATATTGGCTGGTTTGGGATTCGACGGGTTTGACGAGTTGGATGGATCTGTGCGCTGGATTGATATCTCCAACGTACACATCTCGTCGGTGGAGCTGGGCACAAGCATCAGAGAGCTCATTGACGGGTGGAACATTGGCACAAACACATGGCTGCGGCACCACGTGTACTTGCGCATCATGGTGGCAAAAAATACCACCACGCGTCGCAAGTCGCCGTCGTCCTCGTCGTCGTCGGCAAAACATGTGCCGCCGCAATCATCGTCGTCGACTGCTGCCACTGTGCTGACCTTTTTGGTTTCTGCGTGGTGGCACGGGTTTTATCCCGGATACTACCTGACCTTTGTCATTGCCGCGTTGGTGTCAAGCGCCGCACGCACGCTGCGCCGCAATTTGAATCCCCTTGTTGCACAGTCCAATTCTGACAATCTAAGGCTCGCCTACAACGTAGCTGGCTGGGCGCTGTCAAAGTATACTTTGGACTTTGCCGTTTCTCCGTTCATGGTATTGACGCTGCCGCTAAGCGTGAGCGCCTGGCGAAACAACTACTTTTCAGTGCCTATCGCCGTCGTCGTCATACACTTGGCATTCAATGTCCTGGGCGGCGGCCGATATGCTCGCAAGTACTTGGCTGTGGCGGCGGCAGATGCCAAGCGCGATAGCTCCAAAATATAGATGGATATTTATTGTTACATACATAATGCGGTCATTGTACATGACATTAATCCACATGTTTTTTCTTTGGGTACCAAGCAGGAGGGAGTTGCATAGCATGGCTATTGCATGTGAGTACATCGTGTGAGCAAGATGCTGAATTACGCAGCAACAAAGAAAAAAAAACCAAACCTGTTCAACTTTTGTCAGATGTAAAGAAGAAGAAAAGCCAATATATTACAAAATAAAAAACAACTGCAGCTTTATTCTCTATCGCTTCGAAGCGCTTTTACTCTCATTTTCCTTTGTAAACTCTTGGGTTGCGTGCGTGGGAAAAAGCTAAAAGTCCATGATTGATGGAGGTCGCGACGGTGGCGGATAATCCCGGTACGCTTTCGTTCCTTGTGCTAGCTCGCCAGACATTGTCGCTTGCAATAATACGTAGTCGATAGGAAGGGTAAAAAAGGGGGGGGGAAGCTGGAAGGCGAGTGAATAGACAAAGGCAAAAAAGGAGAGGCAAAGTTTGTTTATACACTAACGTTTGAACGCACCCTCTTTCTCTCCACTGCCCTAATCGCCAAAAAGAAAAAAAGAAAACACACACAAGATAAACTGATAGAGCAAGTTCTATGACTGATAAGAGGATGTAATGATAGTACTTGTCATTGACAAGGCGCACAAGAGTCTAATGCATAAAAAATACAGAGCCAAGGGCATTACACAATACACGCTCTAAGCGACAGGAGGGGAGGGAAAAAGGAAAGAAATAAAAGTGAGAGAGGAAATGAGCGTGCTGCAACCGAAAACCTATTGATGATCCAGGAGTTTAGGCATGTGCGTGCATGCGGGCTTTTGAAACCACTCCCCAACACACAAACAAAAAAAAAATGCGCGCACACAATAGTCCCAACGCAGCAGCTTTACGGCAAACACCAGAAACAACAATGAGTCGCAAGGTCCCATTCGCTCGGGGGCAAATGGTAAAGCTACCCATGTGGACGGCCAAGACATGCGCCATCTCCCCCCATCTTATTCCTCTCTCTCCCCCCGCCACCATTGCCACAGCATGGGAAGGGAGGGAGGCAATGCGGAGGAAAGTCCCGGGACGGCGCCAGCAGATACCGAAGCACTCCCCCCTCAGGCCTTTCGCTATTGCCGGAGGAGGAGCATCAGCTCTCAGCTGACAGCGCCCCCAAAAAAAAGCACTACTTTATATATTCAAATGACAAATAAGCTTAATCCTCTGGAACCAAGCGCTTAAGCAATCCCTCAGCGCACCTCACAGTTCTCTCGTACATAAGCTCAAAATCCTCCATACCGCCGTAGTACGGATCAGTAACTATCAAGTCGCTCTTGTCCTCGCTATACGATCCAAACAGCTCATGCTTAGCCCTGCACTGTCCCTTTGGTTTGACTCGCTTACAGTCGCTGAGATTGTCCCGATCCATGCACAAGATATAGTCAAACTCTGCAAAATGACGAGGTACCAGTTGCTGTCCCAAGTGCTTGATAGCCACACTGTGCTTGCCACACGTAGCAACGGTTCGTCCATCGGGGTGCTCGCCCACGTGGTATCGGGCAGTACCAGCACTGTCGATGTGAAACCTCGCGCTCAGTCCGCGCTTGGCTACGAGGTCCACAAACACTGCTTCGGCTATAGGTGACCGACAGATATTCCCCAGACACACAAATAGAATGCCAATTGGTCTATCGCATTCCACCGACGGCGCCATTGTACAAGAAAAAGAAAAAATAGCAATAATTTAAAAAGAAATGGAAGCAACGAAAGAGAAAGAGAAATGCCAAGCAAGCCTTTTCATTAAAAGTTGATTATTTTGTTTTGATCTGAAAGCCACTATCAGCGACTGTCGCGCCGGGGTGTGACGGCAACCGCGACGGGATCGGCGACCTCGATGCTGTCCTGGGACACAGCGGCGCTCTCAGAGACCTCAGGGATATTGGGCTCACGAACACGGTCAAAACTGGTAGATGACGAGCGGGGAGGCTCTGGTACAGCCGCCCACATAGCCAACGACGAAGCCTGGCTGGACGAAGGAACGCGGCGGTGACACTCGACATCCTCTGCAGCGCCCGTCTGCGGCACATTAGGCGAGGAATCAGCCGAGACAAACTCCTGGGTCAAGCAGAGCGCAGCCTCACTGTCCGCCACGCTAACCGGTGCCTGAGCATCGTCACTCGCAGTAGAGAAAGCTTCATACGACTCTGTCAGCTGGCTCTCCTCCTTGACAATCTCGGCGCTATTGGGGACATCATTGGCAGCCGCAGTACTCAGACATCCAAGCGCTCCGCTGATCCACCGGCTGAGTCCCGACTCGCTGGCGCGCTGCAGCTTGATAGCAGACTGGATCGAATGGCACATCTCCGCAGTCTGAATCATAATATCGTCCAGTTCAGTCTCGTTCAACACGCTCGCCGAGCGCTTATGCATGCGACGATGTCTAGGCGGTGTAGTAGTCAGGGGACTGCCACTGCTCTGCATATCGCCCGCCGTAGTAGTGCCTTCGACCAGTGTCAGCGCCTGCTCGAGCGACATGGACGCAATGCTGCTATGATACACCTGGTCGAACGGATTGACGCCCGGCGTGGGACGCAGCAAGCGGCTGTCGACCACTGGGTTATTGTCGCTCGCCTGGCGGTACAGCAACGTCAGCGGCGTGCTCACATGCGAGTACGACTGCTGATGCAGATTGGCGTGGCGGCTAGCCCCGCTGCTGCTGTTACGACCACCACCGCCGCTGCTTTCCGAGTTTCTCGGCAAGGAGGAGGCCGCTGCCGACATGGCGCTATGCGTCGTGCTCGTCGAGTGGTTGCGCCCATGCCCGCCGGCCCTGCCACCACCAGAGCCCTGGACCAGCAGTCCCAGATCCCCAGCGCCATTAGTTTCGGCCTGCTTGCCGCTCTTGCCCTTGCGCATAAGCTTGCTGTGCCGATTTCCAGAAGCACCAGCAGAATCAGAAGCACCGCAAGCCTCTGTCTTTTTGCTCTCCAAGCCGCCGGTTACAGCAGCCGCAACTGGCCCAAACGACAAGCGCGACAGACGAGCAGATGGCGAGACGCTGCGGCCGTGGGGATCGGACGACGCCAGCGCTCCCCAGAACCAGCCAGTCTCTGAATTCTGCCTCCGCGCAATCCGCTCCGCCATCTTTGCCTCCCCGCCACTAGAGCCGTTAAGCGAGGCCGTTGAGCCCGACAGCCGCTTCTGATATCCATCCAGCTGCTCAAACTCGTAGTTGATAAGATTCAGCGATCCGTCCTGGTTGACAAGCGAGTACCGGCTGTGCCCAAACGTAAACGGGCTAGGCAGCGAATCTAAGCGACCGCGAGTCTGCTGTAGAGCGGCCAGCGATGTCTGGCTGGCAGTAGGGCTCTGCGACAGTGCCAAGCCACTGGTGTTCTCTTTGGATTGCGCTCTGGTATCTACCAGCACGCCGCTGTCGTTTTCTGGCATTGCTGCGCGTCCATTTGAGTTCCCAACATCAGACGAGCCATCATCAGATCCAACAGTCGTGGCATGCGCCTTGTCACATTCGCCAGCCAACAACGCACGCGACAACGACGCGTTGCTCATACCGTCCTCAGAGCCCAGCAACATGCCATGCTGCCTATGGCCGATGGCCGGCGGTGGTAGTAGCAGCGACACCTTGTCTGCAGATGTCTCGCCTGCCATATCGGCCACAGAGATGTTGCGCACCGCCTGCTTGTGGATACTCTCGCCCGCACTATGGCCGTCTGTCGTTTGCTCTCGTTGGTGGACAGAGGACTTGAACAGCGGAGACCCCGAGATATCCAGGTTGATCTTCCCCGGCGTCTGAGGCGACACGGGCTGCGACATGATCGATGATTTGCGCGGCGGAAGTGCAGGAGCCGCCCTGTCGCCGCCATTGCTCGGCAGGGTCATCGACCGGTCGCGCTGCGGCTGCTGCGGGTACAACGAAAACGCAGGGCGCGATAGCGGAGCCCCCGGCATGCCAAACACGGCATCGGCGCTGCGTGCCGTCAGCAAGGCCGACTCGAGATGCGGAGTTCCAACCGGGGGAGCCTCATACGACATGGGCGCAGCAGCATACGACGAGTGGATGCTGGACTGGCTGAGTGCCGGCGACCGGTGCGCAGCCGTGGTGTTGCCCCGCCGCAGCCTCGAGCTATTGAACAACATAGCAGAGTCCTGCAAACCACCGCTGTCCTCGGACTCCGCCGGCTGATTCCCCGCAGCGGCGCCGCGTGGCAGGTCAATACTGCGCGAATGCGCCTGTTGCTGCTGCTCAGCGTACACGCGAGCCATCGGCGACAACCCATGCGCCTGCTGTGACATCGACCGCTGCCTGGGCGACACTGCCTGTCCCACGCCATATCTGTCGTCCATCGCCGGGCCATCCAGCGTACTGCTGGCGGCGGACTTTACAGCCTTGGCTACGCGCTTCAGGCCGCGGAACAGGTTGCCGCCGCGCATCTTCCCGCTGTTTTGTCGAGCAACAGCCTCTGTCGACTCTGCATGCGTGGTCTCTGGTATGGACATGAGCTGCGCGGGCTGTCTTTGCTGCTGCTGCAATGGCGAGACTGGCGGCGATGTGGCATGAGTGTATGGCGAGTGGTAGGGTGGCGGACTGGTTGGCGAGTGCATGTGGCTGGGCTGGCCGACTGTCGTGCGGTGGCGAGCCTCTGCGCTTTGCAGCGTAGTTCGGATCCTATGTAGATATAAAAAATTATGCGCTTATTTGAATATAGGCATTTTGAATGACCGTGTGTGACGTGTACTGCAGAATGGAGGTCGCTTACTCTGTGGTCGTTGCATTTGGGTTGAATAGAGCGGCACGCATTGCCATCTCTGAGCGCCTGCTGTTGTTGGCGTTGCTCGACATTTCTTGAATAATAGAAAAGGCAAATAATAGAGGCGTTCTTTTTTGAATTGCTGGAGACAAAAAAGTGGAGAAGGTGTTTCTTGTCTCGCCCACGGGGGGAGGAGATTAAATTTAGACGAGTGCTGAACTACTGCTTTATTTAGGTCTAGGTCACAGGGTAGTGCGCCTGGAACCGGTCGGTTGCTGAGCGCAACATCGGGGCTTGGTAAAGGGAAGGCCCCCCACATCCCCTCGAGTCCTCTCGGACTTGTTGACGTCAGCGGCGGGAGGAGGACGCCCATTCGGCTCTCGTGAGCTCCAATGTCATCGGGCCTGGGGCAGTTGGGAGCAATATAGCTGATGGAAATGTCACCACAATGGAGATGGCGGTTCCAAAGCAACTTCTGTGCATGTCTGCCAGTCAGACGATATGTTCAATAGGAAAGTCAAGCCCTTGTGAAAGGGAGGAACGGCCTCCCCACATTCACTGTCTATTGGCTGGCAGTTGAGTAATTCGGCGGTTGAGTCCCTTGGATAAACAGATATATGGTGGCTGGGAAAGATGGCAAAAAGTTGAGGTTGCAAGTCTTTCTGTTTATTGCAACTATTATTATCTGGTATACTCGGATAGTGGGACTAAGTGGGAGGCGTCCGTAGAAAATCTCGCCAGTGTGGTGTTTTTTTTTTCCCTTTCTCTCAGTGTAAGAAATTAGAGAATGAAAACTTTACTGTTGCATGGTGTCACTCGACACACCACATCGCCCTTTAGGACGTCGGGCTGCATATATTAGACGATGTGCCCAGACGGTCGGAGAATAGTCATCTCGCCATTCCATCTTTTTTTCCTCTCCCCTCATCTTTTTTTTTTTTCTTCTCATCATACTATTTTTTTTTCATTGTCCACATGGAGGAGATCCAGGTGGCAGAGCCCACGCCGGTGCCCCCACCGGGAGGGTTGCCAGTAACATTTTCACAGCACGTGCAGCAGAGTCGCACCAACCTGCAGCTAGCAGCCGAGTTCCGCACGCTGAGCATCCAGCTGAGCGAAGGCAACGAGCGGCGCACACAGCGACTGCAGAACGTACAGGGATTCTTAAAATCGCCGCGCTGGCGCGAGATAATCAACGAACTCGTGCCACTTCGCTCCGCGCACCAGCAGCGGTGGACCGACGAGCAGCAGCGCAGCGTAGCACTGACAAAGATCGCCGAGCACCTGCGGTCCACCACACACCACACAGAGACGGTAAACGACACATACGTGCGATTCAACACGTCGCCGGCTCTCGGCCTAGAAGCAGAAGCCGTGAAGCGGCGCATGGACCGCTATGGGCGCAATGTTGTTAGTGCTAGGCCCCGCATGGTGTCGCTGCGGCTCTTGAGCTGGTTCTTTGGCGGCTTCAATCGCTTCCTCTGGCTATCGATGATCGTGTTCTGGCTCTGCTGGCAGCCCATTGGCAACCCGCCGCAGACCGGCAACCTGGCGCTGGCAGTCGTCGTGCTCTTTGTCATTTGTTTGCAGGCCTTGTTCAGCGCATGGCAGGAGTGGATCACATCGCGCGCCCTCGACTCGATCACAAATATGCTGCCTGCCGAGTGCACGGTACTGCGCGATGGACAGCAGGAGAAAATAGCCGGCGCGCTACTGGTTCCCGGCGACATTGTCACTTTGCGGGCCGGAGACCGCGTACCAGCGGATATTCGCCTCGTCTCGGTGTCCCTGGACCTGTTGCTGGACCGCTCGGCGCTGACGGGAGCGGCAAACCCCACTATTGGCACAGTCAGCTACACGAACGGAAACTACTTGGAGACGCGCAACATGGCCATGATGGGCGCCAACATCACGCAGGGCCAGTGCACGGGCGTCGTTGTGGCGACGGGCGACCGCACGGTCCTCGGGCGCGTCACGCAGCTGACGCTGCACAAAAAGGCGGCGCGCACCCTCCTCCAGATCGAAGTGCACCGGCTGGTCAACGGGCTAACCACCGTGTCGCTGATAGTCGGGGCGCTGTTTATCCTTCTGTGGGTGGTGTGGTTGCGCACGTCGTACCCCGGGTTCATGTCCGTGTCGGATGCGCTGGCTAATGGCTTTGGCGTCCTCGTCACGTTTGTGCCTGGCTCGCTGCCCATCTCGCTGACGCTGGCTCTGACTGCAATTGCGAAGCGCATGCAGCGCCACAACGTGCTCATTAAGAACCTGACGACCGTTGAGACCCTGGGCACAGTCAGCGTGATCTGCTGCGAGAAGACGGGCACGCTGACGCAGCGCAACATGGCCGTCACGCATGTTGCCTATGCCGACTGCGAGTGCCTCGTTGCGCACTTGGAAAGGGGTACGGAAGCGGCAGCTCGCTTGTACGAGACTGCGGCGCTGTGCAACGACGCAGTCTTTGATCAGCAGACGGCGCACTTGCTGCTGGCCGAGCGCACGGTGACTGGCGATGCGACTGACTGCGCACTCCTGCGGCTGGCTGTCGAGATCCAGCCCCTGAGCTCTGACATCGTGCGGCTGCTCACCATCCCGTTCAACCTGCGGCGCCGCTACATGCTGACCGTGTGCAAGCGAGCGGGCTCTTCGCCGTTCATTCTAATCAAGGGCGCGCCCGAGACGCTGTTCCGCTGGTGCACGCAAGCACAGGCCGCCGACGGGTCTCGCCTGCCCTTTGATGCAACCCTGCGTGCGCGTATGGAGAGCACGCAGGCGCGGTGGGCCGAAGAAAGTGGATGCCGCGCGCTGCTCCTCTGCCGCCGCGATTTCCCCCCAGAAAACAACCCGCTGGCGGGGCTGGAGGATAATCCGGCGCAGATGTACACGGTGGCTACGCAGAGTCTCAGTGACCTCTGCATAGTCGGCCTCGTGGGAATGGTCGACCCGCCGCGCACAGAGATCCCCTCGGTCGTCGACACGTTCAGGGGCGCGGGTATCCGCGTGTTCATGGTCACCGGTGACTATGCGCCCACTGCTGCCTATGTCGCCCGCCAGTGCCACATCATCACGGGCTCAGTGGTCGACTCGATAGAGGATGCGCTGGATCGCGCCGAGCACAAGGCGTCGAGGGCAAAGCCCGCCGTAGAGGAGAAGCCGCTCAGCCGCTTTGCTAGCCGCCTCAGCAACATCAACGGCGGGAACCACAACAATACGGAGGACCCGTGTAAGTGCCGGTCAGTTCCAGCGTCGCTAGCCTTGGCGCGTGAGGAATCGTTGGCGGAGACTGCTGTTGGATGTCGCCACTCCCTGGTGGTCTCGGGGCCCGAGTTGGAGGGCCTGCGTGCGGAGCACTGGGACGCCATCTGCGCCTACGAGGAGATTGTGTTTGCGCGGATCCGGCCCGACCAAAAGCTGCAGATCGTCGAAGAGCTCACTGCGCGATCAAACTATGTGGCGGTCACTGGCGACGATGTCAACGATCTGCCCGCCATGCGCGCGGCTCACGTCGGCGTTGCCATGGGCAATGGCTCGGAGGTCGCCAAGGAGGTCGCAGACATGGTCCTGCTGGACAACAACTTTTCGTCCATCGTGACGGCCATCGAGTGTGGCCGCCTGGTGTTTGCCAACTTGAAAAAGGTCATCATGTACTTGCTGCCCATGACCAACTTGAGCGAGATAATGCCCTCGCTTCTCAACGTCGTTCTTGGTCTGCCCATCCCGCTGTCTACGTTTTTGATGCTGGTCATCAATACCCTTACCGATCTGTGGGCTTCTACGCTGTTGATCCACGAGGAGCCCGAGCACGATATTCTGCTGCACCCGCCGAGAGACCCGCAAAAGGAGGGCCTGGTCAACGTGCGCTTCTTTATCCAGGCCTACGGCTTTATCGGGCTAATGGAGACGGTTACCGGCCACTTCATGTTCTTTTTGTCCATTTACTTGCAGTCTGGCATCGGGCCCTGGCAGATCTTCATGGCCTTTAACCGGTGGACCGACGGCTACTTGGGACATACAAAGGCGGAGCTGGCGGAGCTGGTGAGCGTCGCGGGCAGCGTGCACTTTATGGCCCTTGTTATAATGCAGTGGGGCAATATGTTTGCTGCGCGCACGCGGACCCTCAGCATGCGCCAGCAAAATCCGTTTTGGGGCCCGAAGCGCAACCCGCTTTTGCTGGTGGCCATACCTATTTCGGTCGCTGTTGCCATGTTTGTCAACGAGATTCCTTGGTTCAATACGGTCTTCCTCACGGGCCGTATACCCGCAGAGTTTTTTTTCATCCCTATTCCCTTTGCCCTCTGTTTGGTTGCTGCGGAGGAAGGGAGAAAGTTTTTGGTCAGAAGGTACCCGACCTCTTTTGTAGCAAAGCTTGCATGGTAGGCATTCATTTATTTTACGTGTATACTTGATAAAGGAAATATGTTTTAATAACACTTGTGTATTGCCAAAGAGAACGAGAATATGTCTTGGAAGTGTATATTGTCTTGTGTAAAGAAACTACTAATAAATGTAATTAAATGTAGCAAAAGATGTTAGCTGCGTAAAACCAGCAGTTAAGATATGTGTGTAAGTTACACAAAGTCGGATAGCACCAGTATGCCAATCTACTGCATGCCACACTGAGTAATGTCTATCGGGCTGATACTAAAAGTGCCACCATCTTCTACGCCCTCACTCGCTAGCGTTTGCGTAAAGTCCTCTACTTTTCTCCCGTTCCCCTCCGCATCCGTTATGTGAAGGTAGAATTTGTGTCTAGTAAATCTAGCGTCCACCTCCGTGAGTTTATCCATGAGAAAGTCAAATGTAACATCCATGCTCTCAAGTTCAATATTAACATATCTGTCCTCTAAATCGTGTATCTTTCCTACAATCCTGGTAACAGTGACGGAGGGCATTATTAGTTGATAAGAGCTAGTGGGTGATGCAATAAAGATATTAAACAGTGGGAAGCGTGTTTGGAGATGGAGATGGAAATTTTGGCGTGCAAAATGCTTCTCTTTTTTATACCAGCGGATGAACGATCGAGCTAGCTTCGGTTGCTATCTGCAGTCAGCGAAATCGGCAGCTTCTCCAGCCATCTCAAGGAAATGGTATGTCAGCTGTCAGGAAGCTCTCCGATTTTCTTTTGAAAAAGAACCAAGCGACACAGGGGAATATCCTTCTCCACTGCTTTGAAAATTTGCAGCAAAAGACATGACAGGTGATAACAGCAAGTATTGCAAGCTATGATTATTACAGTCAACTAACCACAGCAATGAAAGCCATCATAGAACACGCTACTTGTTTGCCTTTCCTACGCACAAGCTTGGTATTGTGCACTCACTGTTTTCTCCATTATAGCTATACTCTGCTAGCCATTGGAATACCCATCAAGCTATGTCAAATTTCTGCACCAACACACGCCAGCTACTGTCATAGCGAATGCGGCCACAAGCATGTCTTTAAATATATATTATCTTCTATAAAAAGCTACTAACTGATGCCACTAAATATAGCATAAAGCTATTTGCTGCATATCACACCGATGTACATCTACTACTTGATAAGAATATAGGTACCATCTTTTACACCCTCACTCGCGAGCGTATTCGAAACAACCTCTATTTTTCTTTCGTTACCGTCGTAATCCACTAGGTAAAAATTGTAGTTGTTCGTAGTAAATATCGTGTTCTTTTCTGTCAGCTTACCCATGAGAAAAGCGAATGTAGCATCCATGTTTTCGACTTCAATTGTGTGGATTTCTCTCTTGTAATCAAGTTCACCATTTGTAGTTGAAGCCAGCATCCTGTAAGCATGTATGGTGGGCATTGTTGGCTGAAATGTGCTAGTAGATGGTTTAATGAAGAAAAAAGAAAGTAGCAAATGTGTTTGGAGAGGAAGAAAGGGGAATTTTGGGCGTGGATAATTACTCTCTTTTTATATCTGGTTGGAAGGGGATGACGCATCCTACTTTTGCGCTCTGGAAAAGCAGCAGCTTCTTCCTGCTTCCAATCAAGCAACAAAAGAAAGCTCAGCAAAAGAGTAAAAGCCCTTTGTTTTTCTTTCGTAAAAGAACCACGCGTTGTTTCGAGACATTTCCTCTTTCCATTGAAAAATTAGCGGCAAAGACATGTCAGCTAGGAGCAGCAAGTCTCGCAAGTTGTGCCAATTGCAATTAACTAATCACAGCAATGAGGGCTGTGATCAAATGCGCTACTTATTTAGCTTTCTTGCTCGCAGGCGTTGCATCGCCAAGAACCAAGTATCGTAATAGCAAAAGCGACTCAGAGCAAATGTGTTAATGTATATATTGTTTCCTATAGAAAACTACTAAAAATTGTCATCAAGGGTGGCGGATAGCTGCAAGTTAACTGTAACCAGATGCTGTCGGTTGAATATGTGTGTACAACAAAACAGAATTGTCTGACACCAGTGTTGCTCAGTTACCAAACGAAAGGCCTGTCCTTAGCAAGGGCTGGATAGGTATAAATGGTGGCGCCGTCTACAACACCCTCACTTGAAAGGCTATTTGAAAGGCTAGTGATGACAACACCGAATCCCTCAGACAGGGCAAACGTCGAATTGTCAGCATTAAATCTATCATCCTTTTTGGTGACCATGGCCATGACACTCTCAAACGCAACATCCATATTGTCGACTGCAATTTCATGAGTAACTTTCTCATGTTGACTATTGGCTCCATCAAAGTTGTTCCATAGCGTACGAACGTAAATGGTAGGCATAGTTGGTTGAATAATGTTAGAGGGTGATTCGAGGGGAAAAAAAGTATAAAAATGGAATATGTATTTGAAGATGAAGAAAAGTAGTTTTTCTTATTGGAGGAGGGTCAATTTTCCTCTTTTTATACCTGGCTGGGAGGGGGGCGAATCCTCCTACTTTGCCCTCAGCGAAAGCAGCAGCTTCTCCATGCTTCCATTCAAGCAGCGGGAGGAAGCACAGCGAAGGATGAAGTGCCCTTCGATTTTCTTTCATAAAAGCACCATCCGTTTTGATAGACTTTACCATGTTGCTTTGAAAAATTAGCGGCAGAGGACCTGTCAGCTGAGAGCAGCAAGTCTCGCAAGACATGCTGATTATAATCGACTAATTGCAGTAATAAAGGCCATCTACTTCTTCACTTCTCCTGCTTACAGGCTTTGTTCCATGCTCTCGCTAGTCGCTCTATCATAGCTGTACTCCAGTAGCTATGATATTCCGATCCCTATGCTCTGACCCGCCGCTTTGACAGTCTATAAAAGGCGCCTCAAGGCCCGCCTCCTTCGTTATGTGCTCTTTACTCTACCTCTCGCCTATATTTTTACACTATTTATTATGACAATACACGGTTTGGGAAGTATGTATTGACCTTTGTGGCCATAGCGGGCAGCACTCTCTACCAAAGAACTACACTACTAATAAATGTCATTAAATAAAGCTTATAGCCACAAGTTGCCTGTAACTACCAGTTGAGATATGTGTAGAGCCACACAAATTCTCGAGGTAGCTACTTACTGCATGCCGCACTGACGTACATCTATCGGACTGATAAGAAAAGAGGAGCCATCTTTTACGTCCTCACTCGCGAGCGTTTGCGAAAAATCTTCTATTTTCTTCCGTCTGCCGCCATCTAGCATTACATACAAAAGAAAGTTGTCGACAGTGAATCTATTGTCCACTTCAGTGAGCTTCTCCATGAGCGACTCGAATGTAATATCCATGTTGTCAACTTCAACTGGATTGACCTCCTTCGTGTAATCGTATACTTCGTTTGTATTTGAAATTATACTCCTGTAAACGTTGACGGTGGGCATTGTTATTTGATAAGAGCTAGTGGGTGATTCAATAAAGATATTAGACAGTGGGAGATGCGTTTGAGGATGAGGAGAAAAACTGGTGTGCAAACATGGTTCTCTTTTTTATACCAGTGGATATGCAGCCAAGCTAGCCTCGATTGTAGCTTCCAGTCAGCAAAATCGGCAGCCTCTTCGTTAATATCAGAACATATCAGGAGGAAGCGCGTCAGATGTCGAGAAGCTCCCCGATTTTCTTTTTGGAAAAAAACCAAGTGACATAGGGGAATATTCTTTTCCTTTTCTTTGAAAGTTAGCTGCAAAAGACATGTCGGCTGAAAGTAGCAGATCTCGCAAAGCGTACTGATTGCAATTAGCTAATTACAGCGACGAAAGCTATCTACTTCTTCGCCTCTCTTGGTGCCAGAACATGTCCCCACGCTAGCCATTTTGCCATCTATTTGTCGCGCCTAACTAGCCTTATACACGACGGGCATTAAAGTGCTAGCTTCAGAGATATGACCACCGACATCTTCACAAATAGTGCAAGCGAAATATTACTCCGCGCACTGACGCGCCACAGATGGCAGAGGCGCTATGACACTCAGAACGAGAAGAGGCAGGGTGAGGGGATCGGCGGCCCGCATGAGTGAGAGCGCTTCCCTTCCCCCAAAGCATCGGTGGCAGGAGGAGGGGGTCGGCTCGCCAAAAGGCGAATGAGCCACAGGAGCCGGGCAGAAGAGCCTTGTTTTTTTTCCCATCACTTGGCATTGTGCTGAGGGGGCGCGAGGCTTAGCGGTCTCTTGCACTCTACATACGTGATAAATGCAGACGGAGCTGATAGTGAATGCGCTTCTGACAACCACGAATAAAGTTCCCTTCGCTGTCCCCGCGAAGATATAAGAACCAAGAGTTTGTCAGTCTTCCGCGCTTGTCGCAGCCAGCTTTGTACTTCGTTTTTTTTTTTTTTTTTTTTTTTACTTTACAGGCTTAAGTATTTTCTGCGGGTGTAGATCTCACATTTCCCGCTGTTTTTGGTCTGCGCGGGCCAAAGTTCCCGTTTACTTGGTCCCCCGTCTCACAAGCCCAACCAAAGAACTGGTTTTTTCTTTTCCATTTTGACTGTGAGGCTCGCTGCCTATTGGAAGCCCTGCGATTCTTTCTTTTTATTATTAAAGGCAGGGGCGCTTCTGCCTTGACAGGGTTCTTTTGCTCCTTCATTCCCTTTTCCCTTCTTTCCTTACTTTTTATTCTTTTACGACCCTTCCTATTGTGCTATTTTGCTGAGCAGGCTCTGCGAGCTTCGAACAAAAAGGCAAACAAGCGCTTATTTCACCTTTTTTATTATTGCAAGCTTGGAGATGGCTCGTACCGCATTTGCGTCCATTGTGGCGATTGTCGTGGCTGGGACTGGTTTGGCTGCGGGCCTGTTGACCGGGTCCGGCACAATCACTTACCACGACTACCAGTCGATTCCGGCGGAGCTCGTAGTCAACAACCCGCCGTCATGCGGTATGCCGTACGCGCAGCTGGATGTGACCCGTATAACGGCCGTACAGCAGATGAATAAGGCGACAGATTGCGGACAGTGCATGAAGGTGTCGAACGCCAATGATCCGTCAAAGTTCGTCTACGTGCTGGCGGTTGACACCGGCGGGCGTGGCCTTGACCTGAGCAAGCCGTCGTTCGGACAGCTGTTCAACATTGATGATGGCGTGGGTCCGGCTCAGTGGATGCCAGTCAGCAACTCTAATTGCGTTGGAATTTGGAAAAACGCTCCTCCGCCGCCGCCTGTCGTGCAGCCTCCGCCTCCTTCGCCACCGGTCGTCCAGCCGCCGCCTCCTCCACCACCGGTCGTCCAGCCTCCACCACCGCCCCCTGTTGTAAAGCCCCCGCCAGTCGTTCAGCCTCCTACTCCATCGCCTCCAGCTGTGAAGCCTCCTACCCCACCGCCGGCCGTGCAGCCGCCGCCACCGCCACCACAGCCACCAGTCGTCCAGCCACCTCCACTACCTCAGCCGCCGGTTGTCTCTCGCCCCGCGTCCAGCTCCTTGGCGACGTCTGCCGCCCCGCAGACCTCGCACACGCGCTCCATCCCTGTCGACACTGTCCCGCCGCAGCCCCCAGCAGCCCCGCCGGCATCGAACACTTACCAGGGCAGTAGCGCCGGTCCAGAGACAGACGAGAGCTACCCCGGCGGCATCGGCCACAATGGAGAGTCGGATTTGAGCAGCAGCGGCAGTAGCGACGCACAGACCTCCGAAGAATCCAGCTCCAAGGAGTCGTCAAAGTCCAACTCGGCCTCTGTCGCGCGGTCTTTGCCGTCCGCTGCTCTGGCTGCCACTGTTGCCCTTGTGGCCGCTGGGCTCCTTTGCTAGCATAGTCTAAACTGTCTCTCTGAGCACTGCTGTACATATAATATATGCAACTCGCGCCTCTATAAATCAGCGCCCGCGTCGTGCAAGAAAAAAGCGATCGACACTCACTCGACAGAGAAAAAAAAGGAGCAGTGGCCTTTTGCCTTGTAAATGTGCAAAGCGCAAATTTGCTCAAAGGCCAAAAACAAATAAACAAACAAAGGACCAAGGAGACCAGGACCGCTGCCTGGCTCTTTTCCTTTTCTTCCTGTTCCTCCTTTTTGTTAGACCCTACGCTCAATCTATACCTTTTTTTATTTGCTTGCCGCCTGCTGCCTATTATTTATTTATTTGCCTAATCCGCAATCTAGGAATCCACTACATCTTTCTCTTTCTGGGTGCTATTACTTGTCTCTTTGCCGCTAGCTAGCTCGAGAATGGTGTTCACAAAGCCCGTACGCAAGAAGCGCAATTTCAAAAGCCTGACTCTGGCCGTTCCTGAAAACGCCACGCCCGCGGCTCCCGGTGCCAGCGCCGCCGCTGCCCCCGGCTCCTCGGCACTAGCGTCGGCAACGGCCAGCCACCATAGCGTGCCGCTGAGTCTGGGTAACGGTGGTTCGGCAGAGCCCGTGTGTCCGCTGGAGCTTGGTGTTGAGCTGCGCCTGGACCTGCGCGAAGAGGACCTGGCAATCGGCCAGCCCATGGGCGAGGGCGCGGGCGGTACAGTGGTGAAGGCGACACACCGGCCGACGCAGACGCCAATGGCGCTAAAGTTTATCCGCGCCGACTACAACATCCGCCAGCAGATCCTGAAGGAGCTTCAAATCCTGCACGAATGCAACTCGCCATACATTGTGTCGTTCTATGGCGCGTATCCCAAGGATAATGGCGTCCAGGTGTGCCTCGAGTTTATGGACCTCGGTTCGTTTGACCGCATTTACCGCAAAAACGGACCTATCCCCGTGCCTGTCATTGGCCGCGTCACGTACTCGGTCCTCCAGGGCCTCAAGTACCTGTACGAGGACCTCCGTGTTATGCACCGCGACATCAAGCCGTCCAACATTCTGCTCAACTCACTTGGCTTCATCAAGATCTGCGACTTTGGCATCTCAAAGGAGATGGTCAGCTCCATTGCCAACACGTTCGTTGGCACGGCCTCGTACATGTCGCCCGAGCGGATGACTGGCGGCAGCTATACCGTAAAGTCGGATATCTGGTCCCTGGGCCTCACCCTTATGGAGCTGGCTCTGGGCAGGTATCCGCTGAAGGGCGAGGGCGAGTCCATGTCTATCTTTGAGATGCTCAGCTACATTAATACTGAGACCCTGCCTATGCTGTCGCAGGAGATCTTCCCGCCTGGACTCTGCGACCTCGTCGCAAAGTGCCTTATCAAGGACCCGTCTCTCCGCCCTAACCTCAAGGATCTGCTTGTGCACCCGTACAACCGAGAGTGCGCTGTGGCGAAGGTCAACATCGAGCAGTGGGCATCTTCTATCGAGCTCCCCGACTTTTAAAATAGAAGCTATTTACTTTCGTTTTCTTAGCACAATCGAAACTCTCGCTCTTGCCAAAGTCGGACGGCGCAAACGACTGCCGCGTTACAATGCCACATATTTAAGCACTGTAAACCAATATGTGCATATGCCTGCATGGATGGATGGCATGTGGCCCCGAGTCGGATAGGTTTTGCAAGCGGATCCAAGCCACAAACGCCGTTTGCAAGCTAGCATAACCGCTCATTATAAAAAGAACACGACCGCCCGTCTTATTCTCAGCAGAATTGCCATTTCCTCCCTCTCTCCATCTTCCATTGTATACATCTCCACCATGATTATCGATTATATTGCCTTGGGGCTCATCACTCTAGCGCTGGTGCACTTTTGCGAGTCACTCTACGCTGCTGTTGTGTTTCTGCTGGCTAAAAATACACTTGCCATGCCCCTGCTACCAGACACTCCGCTGGCGCCCCTCATTCGCAAACAAAGTGCCGCTCGCCGCGCCCAAGCCTTGGTCGACGCCGAGGCCGGAATAGCTCGGGCTAGCAACAGCGCTGCTTTATCCGCCGATCAGAAGCAAAACAGCAGCGGAGTCAGGGTATCCTCGCATGTGGTCGATATCGAAGCTGTTGCGCCGCCTTTGCCCACGGCCAATGTCAATGTCAATGTCAAGATGTTGATCCGACTCACGCCAGGCCCTCTTCGTGCAAGCAACGGCTCTATTCGGCCACGCACTCCAAGGGTAGCATCGAATATCAGCGTGTGGCTGGCTGCACTGCAGGCACTGCTGGGCGTGTTCGTGACTCAAACAATGTTGATCTGGCAGCTTTATGGATTGGACAACTGCAGCGTTCCGACTATCTCCTTCATAGTATGCTTTACCGTGGGCATAACTTGCATTCTCTTTGCATCAGCACATCAAATTTACGTTATCGACGGAAAGTTTTCCAAGGCCTTTATTGCGGCTGTATTGGGAATTGCCTTCAACTTTATTCCTCTCATTGTATTCGCCGCCTGTGCTCAAGTGGGCCTCGCAGACCAGCAAAACCTTCATTTGTGTTTCACCAGATTTACACCAACTGTCGAGTGGGCCAAGTACTTGCCACTTGCATCGTCTGCATTAACGTTGCTTGTGTGCGCAGCCATGTCCTTCTCATTCCTCCGTGCTGCGTATATGCTCTGCCTCGAGTCCGCGTGCTTCCTTCCCCGCGAGATTTTGCTCATCATGATTCACTATCGCGGAATCGGCTTGCTGTTTGCAAGCGTATCAGTGGGGGCTCTCCTAAGTGCTACTATTATCGTACTCGCGGCTGCTGGCTACTTTGACATGGGGATCTGCTGGCTGGCTCAGTGGGCAATCATGTCGCGCATGCTTACAACCAGCCTGTGGTACCGCACTCACACAGATTCAGTAGCTCATGGCCACAAGTTCTGGAAGTCCTTTGCCTTCTTTTGGGGATATTTGAGGTATCACCCCGATATTGAAGGCATTTCTGAAAGCAGCATGGTTTAGTTTACGTTGATGATTGTATTGTTTATTCCCCAGTGGGGTAGCAATTAGGAAGCTCTAGAAATAAATACTAGTTAAAGGATTCCAGTGCGAAAAAACAACACCAGGTCCCCCAGGCCAAATAACTAATAAACAGTCAATGGGCGGCGAACTTGTAAAAGGAGACCGCGACTCTAATGAGGTAATCGTGGTCCTCAGGATCGGCAACCTCATACACAGCAGGCAAGAAGACTGCGTGCCTGCGCTGCTAATAAGTGTTGTAAAATACTAATTGCACAAGTGGCTATATAAAGATGTTTGTTCGCCAGACCCAAGGCGTTGAAGACAAATACCAAGTGTCTCCAGAAATTTCGCTGATTCTACCAGGTATTCATTATAGTTTGTCTGCTGATTTCTTGTAAAGACATCACAATTAACCCTTCTGCCTTCTAGACATTCATCAACATATGTCGTATTACCAATAAATGGCTCATTATCATCAATTTTAATAACTCTTATAACAGCCGTATGTTGGTTAGCAGCAGTTGTAGCTGCATGGTATAGGGTATCGACACTATCCTCATCAATACCAAACACTGCGGCTATAACATCGATGTCTTCTCCATCGTCAAAATGAGCTCTTATATCAGCGGGGCCACGGTAAATATTCTTCTCCTCTACAGTACGTGCCATCGTAAAATACGGAAATTGTCAGGTTAAAGCAAAAATGTGGCTAATTGGAGTGTTGGTCAAGAAGAAGAATAAGCTGTGTGAAGAAAGTATAAAATGCGGGAAGGCGGCAAGGGGCTTTCTTTTTATACCTCTCCATGAGAGTGAGAGGGAGGGGGAAAAGTTCGTCAAAGGAGAGCAAAGCATCCAAAAAAACCTGGATTTTTGGGGAAAGCGCTGCTCGGTGACTTGGCAATTAATTTGAGCTTTATTAAACAAGACTTTGGCAAGAGAGAAAGCATGCAGTTGTCCAATTGCAAGCAGCGGCAAGCAAACGTGTGCAAATGAGTGTGCATTTTTAAAGTCTCGCCAATAAAAGAAGAAATAATCCAACTGAAGGAGCTTTTTGGAAGCCTTTGAAAATACTTGCGCTTTCTTTGATTTGCCCTTGAACAAAGTACTCTCAGTTGTCCAATAGTAAGCAGTGGCCAACAAACGTGTGTAGGTATGTGTGCATTTTCTAAAGTCTCGCTTTTCCAGAGAAAAGTTGTGCATCCATTTTTCTTCCTAGACTAAGTAATGCTGATCAGAAGCCCACATCAAGCAGAAATCACCAAATTTACTTTATTTTGATGCTCATCGTCCCTTGTGCTCTAGTCCTCTCCTTCGATTTAGACAGTCAATATATTCTCTGGATTTCAATAATATTCAATACTTGCCACACGCTAATCTTGTAGCATCAATGATTAGTATGTGAAAATTAGTTTAGGATTTAAAGTAGACAACGCCCAGATTCTCAAGGGAATCTGGGACGAGTTTATCTTAATTAAATAATATATCTATCGGCACTAATTAAATTTGGCACATCTGGCTAGTATATAAAAATAGATATATTAATTAATATGCCTATAGACCCCGCTTTATTCATACGCGGCATGGAGAAGATGACTGAGTCGATGTGCATATTTGCTATATGGCTCCCTCTCAAGCGCCTCTGAAAGCCTGGCATGATATGTGCTAAAAGCACTTGACATAAGCTCTACTCGACGGAGCTTTGGGCATACAAGTGCCAATAGCATGATGTAGCTAATAGTTTCGTCAGCATATTCGCCATCATATGAAGTCATCTTCCAATAATAAAAGTGTTTCCCAATATCGCCATATGTTGAAGCAATATAGCCAGGTAATTCATCAGCAGATATGTTCTCCAGCTCTTCTCCCATACCACCAATTGCGCATCTAAGCGTTGTGAGAGCAGGGAATACCTTTAACAGACAGAGTACCGCAAAAAGCGATTGGCCATGGGTGGATGTATCAAGTACTTGTACAGTTTTAAACTGGAGGCCTCGTTGCGATAGACCTATTACAATTTCCGCCAACTTTGGCCTTCCCAATGCCAAGCTCTTTGCAGTATCAGTCAAGTTTCCAATAAGCCTTTGCATGCTATCTTCAGAAACAAGTAAAAGGTTGTCATTGCCAAAGCGCGTATTTATGCGTACATGGCGCAGAACCTTGTCCTTTTTCTCAAATATCTGACTCGCATTGAGCATCTCCAAAGATTCTCGATTTAAATTAACCTCTAGATACTCTAGAGTGGCGCTATTACCTCGGAACATGACATCATCAGCAAACATATATGGCATGGCTAACTTTAAACTCCTTAGTATAGGAAATGCAACAAGTGGAGCTGGCATTGATTTTGCAACAGGTCTATACAAACTCGTGCAAATATCTAAGTATTGCAAATTTGGGTAGCTCACAGGACAGCCATTATCATCAAACAATAACGCGTTTGCGTTTCTTAGCTCAATTGAAAGGCTTCGCAAAGTAGCAGCAGACTTGTGCACTAGCTTTGCGTGAGGAGTTTGCGAATCCAGAAATTCCAAGTGAAGTGAAGTCAGTTGGGTAATCTGGTCAATAGCGGGCATGTACTTTAAGTCAACAGAATCTAACGCAAGCATTGTCTGTTTGGCGCTGCTGTGATATAGAGAGTTTGCAAGATGTCCAAAGATTTTGCCATTATCTAGGTCGATAATATTAATGTTAACTCCAAAACGCACATCGCTTAAGCCAGAGCAAATGATCTCTGCCGTTGCTGATGCTGGGGTCATTGACTTGAGCAACTGAACAAATTCACGAACTTTGGTAATGGCAGCATCCAACGGCCACAAAGAGCCAATCTCATAGTCTTCAACATCGACAACAAGCTTGTTGGCAACAGTGAAGGGCTTTACATTTCCAACGTAGTCAGACAATAGTTTGTGGGCCGTACCACTACCAACTTCTGCCATGTGCACAGTTACGCATAGCTCTCTGGCCAAGTTTGAGGCGATGCCTGGCAGGCTATTATTCTTCAGCCAATCTGGACGTTCGAGACGCACTTCTTTTTTCCTGCCATCAATATTAAGCGTAAGATCTCTCCACAGAATCTCCTGCGCAACCTGTCGCCAAGACGAGCATACTGGAAGCAGCTCCTTTAAATGGGATACCTCGCAACTAGTTCCAGCAAATGGCGACCTTTTCTCATTTACAATCCACTTGAAGATAGAGCGCAAGACATCAAGATGCAGCCCTTGAGCCAGCGAGACACTGGTATACATGGTTGCTGGTAAAAAAAACCTTGGTTTGAGCAAGGGAATGGTAAAGGTGCTAATTATAAAGCTGGGCAAAAAAGTAAGTGAGGAAGAAAATAAAAGAGGAAAAGAAAAAAGGCATTCAAAGCTGCAGTTATTTTGTCTCTTTTATAAATGTAAAGTCTCATTTTTCTTTCCCAAAAAGGAGGCTTTGTAGCGGTGTTTTGGTTCAAAGGGATGGGCAGCTTTCTTTTAGCCAGTAGCAAAAGTCGCTTGAAGCAAGCTTGGCTATGCTTGGTCGCCAAGTTAGAGGCGACTATTCGGGCTAGCAGATGCTCTAGGGCAAGATCGAAGAGAGCACAAATAGAGAGTGACTTATTCATTATTTTTTGTATTTCGATTCCTCGACAAACTATACTTATTTTACAGTCAAGCATTGTACAGCCAAAGATGCTAGCAGCAGCAGACATTTCATGCATTCGACCACAGCACATTGAAGACCCATGGTGCCACCCACCGGCATATCGTTGTTTGCAGCAATGCTAAGTGTACATTCACTAGCATTCGCATCATTGCCTACAGATATTTCCGAGGCTCCAGCAGCAAATCGATACATTCCATGTCGCCTCTTAAACACGCGTACTGAATCTCCGCGTCTGTCATACTTTTCGTTAAAGTTGATTAGTGAGCTTTCTGAGGAGATTGTGTTTTTAGCGCGCAATATCATATGGTCATTGGCGGGATAAGCCTCAAGCATGCGCGGAGCATTGCCAGGTGCTTTGCATTCAAGGTTGGAGGCTGCATCTACAAGAATGAGCTGCTGTTGCTAGTCGACTGGGGAGGATACTAACAGTTGGCGCCAGCTCAGACCTTGAGTGCCTTAATAGTAAGCGGCTTTTGAAACCGATGCTCAGAGCTAGAGCTATTGGTTCTTGACAAACAATGTTGCTATTGCGCTAAAGCCTAATTAGCCCATGCTACACAAATAAAAGAAAGGGTGTAAATTGGCAGTACTAAATGGTAGTTTTGGCCCACAGGCATGTTAGCCAGCTAACAGCTTGGTCGCCCAAAAAATTGAAATAGGAAAAAAGGAGGAAGGGAAAGGTGTGTTGCTTTGGAATTGCTTCAGCAGTCTTCTGCGTGGACAGCATGATTGGGAGCAAAAAAATTTCAAAGCACGCAATCTTGCCTTTCAAAAGCAAAAAAGAAGCGGAAAAGCTTGGAAGATAAAGAATAAATTGGAAGAAAGTGCTGCCTTTCAGGAGTCCTTTGAAAGCATGTAATTGTTGAATTGGAGCTTTGAGTGGGGGCTTTTCACACACGTTTTTCACATGAATAACCAGAAACCAGTGTAAGGTCGGATGACATCCTTTCCCCTTTCAAAATCTGTGCAAGAGAGAGCACTCTCCCATCCTCTTCCTCCCTTTTTCACTGACTGCAGACTCGACTATAAAAGAAAGAGAAGGAGGAGCGCCCACATTTTTCTCTCTTTCTTCACCATCACCTTCATCTCCAACAGGTATATTCATCCTTCCAAATACCACAAATATCATGTCTGATACTAATATACCATTTACCTTCAGGTTCTTCTACTCCAAGGCCAAACTCGATGGGTTTATCAATGATAGCAATAACAAAAACATTGTTATCGTCACAGACACTAGCCAGGTTCACGAATCTGTAAGTGGGTATTGCAACTACAGGACGGCTGCAAATGATCCCACACTCTTTGATAAGCAACTGTTTTACAAACAGACCATGGATGCCGTAATAAAGATAATTTACGAGGCTGGCCTAATAACAGCTCGCTATATGCCTACTGATGAGGAGCCCATTGATATTAGCGCTTATCCTAAAACAGTATCTCTAATTAACTGGAACAATGTTAATGAGGAAACTTTCGAGTTTTCTGTGTGTGGGCAGCTTTCAGAGAGCCTTGTAGCTAGCGGTTTCTTCCCTGCGTGAGATCAATTTAATGAGCTGGAGTAGCCAGGCTTGCTTCTGTAGGATTAACTGTAGCTCATAGTTTTCATTAATGACATAAACAACAGAATATAACGACATATGCCATATACATTTTTTTCTTTCTTTCACAAGCCTTAGCGTAGACTCATTAGCTATTTAGTTAGCTAGATTAGATGATGATGACAAGATGTCTGCATTGAGCGGACAATGCCATTTTATTATTCAACACTCTTTTGTCTTCTAATTCCCTCCATTGCCTTAGACAGTTAGCATATTCTTCATATCCATTTTCTAAAAGCGTGACACAGGATAATGCACTGTAGTTAAATTTGCTACTATTGATTCAGAAAATCCACAGGCAAGGGCGGACTATCAACCACAGCTATTTCCGTATACTGCAGGCAGCTCTGAACAAATCCGCATGCGTGTAATAGTTTTTGCAGAGCATGCGCCGAATCCGAAGCCGTGAGCTCAACAGCAGTGCCAGTAGGCGAGATCGCAGTAGTTGGGGTACCAATTTCAGGCCGCTGAGCATGGGACTCGCCTCGATTAAAGCTGTGCGTATCCACTGCTAGTTTAGCGGGCGAGAGTTCGCCGCCCAACAGGGTATTGGTGCTGCTTGATACGCTTAGTTGCCGAGGAATGCTCAAAGTTGCCGTTGTGGCTGCCGTTGGCGATGCCGGGCAGGTCTCGGCAAAGTGGTGATGCCTGCTGGCAGCGACAGCGGTCTGGATAGCGGAGCTGGACGAGCTTACAAATGTACACAGTGCCGCTAGTTCGCGATCCCCGTCAATAACTAACATGCTAGTGGGGTTGCTGCCAGTTTGGCTATCAGTGGCCTCCACGGCTCGAGAGGCAAGTGCATCGTCGGCAATGTCGTCGATAAAATGCTTGAGCTTGGGAATGCACCGCTGGACAAACGCGTTCATTGGCTGCATGTACGGCTCCTTCAGGGCAAAGTCGGTGAGGTTGGCGGTGCACTGGATACCCTTAGCCATTAGAGTCAGCACGCGAAGCGACGAGGCGCATGGATGTCGTCCAACCAGGCCAAACGACTTTGGTGCGAGCATTGCTGGACACAACAGCCGCAAGAACACAAAGCCGCTAATGCACGAATACCGCACTTGCTCAAAAGCTCCATGCTCAGAGTAGAAAGTCGCCGTCGCTCGTCGTATGCCGGCAAAGGTTTGGCGCATTACCAGCGGACAGCAGTGTACGGCACTTTCAATCCCCTCCCAGAGCACTTCTAAGAGGTGCGCTAATGTCTGCCAGTGCTCTTCGATGCACTCGCCTGGCTGCAGCTTGGCCGGATCGACCTCGCACTTGTAGTTGCCGTTGACGACGTCGCGCACAATGTCGCCAATCATGTGGTCTATGAATGAGAGGCCAGTAACCTTCATTAGCGTGTCAACTGCGCGCGTTGCTATCGAGGAGCCGCGGAACACTAGTGCCGGGTCATGGACAGTCTGGATCTCAAGCTCGTGCCGGACTATCTCTGCAATCCACGAGACTGCGTGGTTGTTGCTGAGCGCAATTTTAGACATGGTCTCCACGAGCCAGTCCGCCGACTTTGGTGCAATGGCTGCGAGGTCAGCAATCAGCGTCGGATGTTCCTCAAACAGTACGGCAACGATGCTCGCGTAAAACGGCGGCGCCAAAATAACAAGCTCCTCGTACCACAGCTGCATATGGATATCCCCGGATCTAAATGGTATAGACGGAGGCCCAGTACCATCAATGAATCGACAGTACTGTTTGGACTTGTCCAGATCGTCCGAGGCAGGGGACGTTGCACTCTCTGCAGAAGCTCCCTTGCGCTGTTTATTGCGCCCCGGGGACGTACAAGCATCCACACGCTTGGTGGGCGTGCGGCGAGGTGCTGGGACGACGTCGTTGGCCAGAGGCAAATACGCGCCGAGATGCTGTGCGTTGACCGGGATGTCGCCGTGCATGAGCGGGTACCAGCCGTCGTAGATGTTCCCACGACGTAGGGTAGATACCGGGACTTGGCTGTACCCAAGTAAGCTGACGGGCGCTCTGTCTTCGCTGTCCACATTGCAGACCAAAATGCAGACGCTATGCTGGATAGGCGGCAGGCCGCCAAAGAAAAACGACGACGACGAGCTCAAGCGCGCTGCCTGGCTTGGATCGGGCACTACACTCGACTGTGACAGCAAATGGCCATTAACAACGACCATGCGGGCCACATCACACGACTGAGTGAGGCCATGTATCTCGCAGATGTTTATCCACAGACTGCGCTCCACACGCGAGGTCAGTGGCGCGGGGGCCACGAAGCCCAGCGGCGGCGGGATCGGGTCCGAGTAGGGCTTTTCTGCGTACGTGCGGAGCCAGGCGATCCAGTTGTTTCGCTCGCCAGCCTGCATAGCCGCAAAGTAAACTATTGGAGGCGTATAGCCGCTGCCAGAGCAGTCGCTCGTCAGCAGCGAGCTATCAACCATTGCTTGGCTGGCGTGGCTGTCTGCCTGGTCGCCCAAACTCTGATAGCCCATGCTCGCTGCGTAGCTTAGGCTTTTGCTTCGCTGGCGCGCGCGAATGGCGCTCATTTTTTCGAACACTTGCTCGGGGCCATCGACAATCAGGCTCTGGCAATTGCTGCCACGCTTGCCGCTGCGAGTGGCGGCCGGCGACTTGCCGCTAAGATTGCTGGCGGCGGGCTGTGCAGAGTCGAGGCGCTTGTGGAAGGACGCAGGGCGTCGTGGTGCAGAGCCAAGATCGATGTGGAATCCAAACGAGCTGCCAAACAGCGACTCGTCATCTGGCTGTATGTCGTAAACAAATAGCCCGCAAACCTCGATTTCGGCCATTTCGGCTACCTGAGCGCCGTCAACGTCATACAAAAGCAGGCTGACATAGCCTGCACACTCAGATAGCACGGCAATGTGCGGCAGCCACTCGGCGGCCGGGGCAAGCGCGTGGGGGGCAAGCCTGCGAACGCCGCCAGAATTGTGTACGCGCACGTAGAGCACGCCAGTGGTCAGAATGCGCACATCGGGGTCGGTGGTGGCGGTGGTGGTAGTGGTGGATAGGCGCTGGGACATTATTTTGGAGATACTTTGCAGCCGAGGAGAGCGAGGAGGAATGGAGGAGAAAGAGGAGAGAGAAGAAGGTTGGTCGACGCAGGGTCTGCCACAAATGGTAGCGACTAGAGTGCAGAGCTGTTGGCGGATTGATGGCTGCATTGACTGGAATATGAGCGCTTGGACTAGCTGTTGTTGGGGCTTGTGCGATTGCGACAAAAACAGTTGCCACTCTGCTTCCGCCACAATAGCGCCGTGTCTCCAACAGCGGTGCCGCTGTTTTGGATGGCGCTGCCCGTGGCAACTGGCGGCGGTTTTGTCAGCGCCATTGGGGAGGACACCAGGGCGCAGGCTTCTATTATCGGTTCCGTCAGCAGGCAATGGGAGCGACCGATATTCGTGTGACCACCACCGCAACTCAAAAAGCCACGCTTCGGTCTCAACCCCTGGCGCCGCCTGGACATAGACAAGCACCATGCGAGTTTGAGCATCGTATATTTCGATTACCGCATGGCTGCAATTCGGAATACTGCTGAGACGGCACTCGCAGGCCTCGAGACTGACGACGGGCGCGAGCGGCAAGCCATGCGTAGGTACTCGCGCTAGCACGCCAGAGTCGGTGACTGTGCAGTATGCTGTCTCCCATGTCGTTCGCTCCAGGCGCCTGTCCATGAGCCGCAAGTAGCCCGATTTGCCCGCTGACTCGGGGCTCTGGCGGGCGTCATGGGCGTGCCGAGAAGAACTGCGCCGAGGGCGCGAGGTGGCGTGAAAGGCCCTTCGCAAGACAAACAATCGCGGCGCAGGCACTCTGTGTGTCGAAATCGCCTAATTGCTTGTTTGGGGGTGGAAGAAGAGAGGGTGAGCACAAAGGGAGTTTAGGGCCAAATAAGGATCCGCCATTCTACGCTCACGTAGTTTGATTGTCCACAGCAATGTTGGAGGCAAGCAACGCATGGCGTGTACCAAGCAGCCCATTTTTGGCTGTCACCACGGGAAGAAAGAAAGAAAAAAAGAGACTACTCACCTTGTGTATCCTTTTGAGTGGGTTGGTCACTTTCATTAGAGCCAGTTGTGTCGATGTATGTTTGTAAAAAAGGTAGGAGGGTGTACAAGTAGATAGAAAGTACCAACATCAACTAGAAAAGAGAAAAAAGGCAAGAGATATAGGCGTCTATTTATTCCTCTTGGTGGCTCCATCGCAAGATGTATGCTATCACGCCAGAGGAGATGGGGTGGATGCTGAAAACTGAATGGGCCCAGTGCAGCTCTCATTGTCAGCTCTTGCCGAGCTTGCTGCACACGCGCTAGCGGTGTCTCCCGGCAGACGTCAACATGTGGACGGTGGTCTGCCTCTTAAAAGCGTGTATTGGGGGGACAATGCTGTTCAGCATGTCCCCTTTTTGAAGGATCCCTGCGCACGGAGAAATGCAAGCCCACTAAATGCTACACATGATCCATGTATCCGGAGCCTATTGACAATGGCATCTATTCAGTAGCAAGGGCCAGGCTCCTGCTACTGTTTTATCGCTCAAATTTAGCCAATTACAAATCCAGTCTCAATGGCAATGTGAATTTAATACAAGTCAGGTGAGGTGCGGCTCTGCCAGGTCCTCGACACTTCTAGACCCGAGTCAGGGGGGAGGGATGAGGGAGATGATGGAAGCCGCCACAACACAAAACTACGCAAAACATGTGGCAGACATCGATAAGTGGCAGGTCTGACTCAGTGCTCTGCATGCTATCGGCGTGCAATCGCCAATCTCAAGGGACATCGTCCACCGCTACGCCCTGGCCCAAAAAGGCAAAGACAAAGCGTGGTCAGGAGGGGAGTTTTGAAGGTGGGCGGGCGTGGTGAGCGGGTGGACTAAACCTTAAAGGTCGCCAAGCTGTGGGCGGGCGGGCGGGCGGCTATTCATTTTGCGTTTCCGAGCGGCAAGCCAATAGCGGATGTTTGCCGAGCGGGTCTGCTGAAGGAGTGCATTCAGGCACTGCAACGCTTGCCTAGGTCATGCCCACGCTTGCTTATGCTCACTCTCCAACGACCGACAAAAAGACACGACTCTTCTCCCTTTTCGCTCTTTTGCTTTTTTTTTTTTTCTATCTCTTTCCGGTACTAATCGATGCTTTCCCTAGCGCCTTTGAGCTGATATATAGTACTATAGTTCACTTCTGTATATATGCCAGTTTGCCAGCCAGCCGTCGCTGAACTAGTCTATGCTCGAATTCAGACGCACAACCCTATAGCGGCCCAATATTAAACCAAACTGGCACGAAATATTCACTGTCCTTCTCCACAGTGCGCTCGCCACTACCATTCCATGACTCTGCCCTCGCAGCAGCAGGCAAGTATCCAAGACCAAGGCCAGCTGTGAACTATACGCCGACGAGGCCCCCCGTGCGCTAACAACCTGAAGTTGCTCTGTTTTGTAGTTGACGGAAGAGTTGCGATCCAAATGTACTTGCAGTCAGCTTCAGGCTGCCGACTGCCACTTACGCTCATCAGGCGTCATCATCGTCGATAAGACGGATGAAATCGTGTTTGCCGACCTTGAAGCCATTGACGTGCTGCGCGGGCCAGCCGAGGAGTGGAATGGCGATGACGCACCCTTGTCTCTGAGAGACGACTCGTACGCTGGCAACTTGCACGACTACTGGCGCTTTACCGAGTACTTTACAGTCAGCGACAATGCAGCTGGCAGCAAGAGCAGCGCGGCTAGCCACCACTACTTGGTTGTCGAGCGCACGGAAGACAGTGCAGTAGTTTGGATACAGGTATGTGTGCATATCTCACCAGCTGAGGACGGCAGAGAGCTGTTTGTGTGGAGTGTGCGTGACATTTCAGGGCCAGCCCGATGCCTGGAGATGTCGCGGCTGATAACGGCCGACGACTACACGCTGTCCCTGGAGGATGACGGATTTCCGCACACGCCGTTGCTTACCCAGGCACCGATAGACTGCCACCCCCGGCGTGCTCGCGATGAGCTCGCCGAGCTGCTGGAGAAGGCGGCCGTGTCCGAGTGCTTTGCAGTACTGCACTTGACGGGATTTGGAGCAGTCGACTCTGTGTTTCCTCGCCGAATGCTGGGCTGGGGCGAGGCAGACCTCTTGGATCGGTCGTTTATTGGGCTGCTGAGCCCAGAAGACCGAATTTTCTTTTGTCGCGCGCTCAGACGCTGCCACCACGACCGCATACCTCAGCGGCTGATACTCAAAGTGGCTTCGGCGCTTCTTGCAGAGCACGACGCGCACTTGGCAGAGGCGCATATGTACGCCGACTGTGACGTCACAGTCCTCATGCCCGAGGCTGTGCAGCAACCCGTGCTGGTTGTTCGAGCAAATGACCCTCCTCTTCTTTGCCAGCGCCGACATCCACCAGAGCCGATGCCCGATGCATCAGCGCCATTGTCCCGCTGCATGCTGCAGGCAGCACCTGCGCGCTGCCACCAGGTTGTTGAGCGAGTGAGGCTGGATTGCACACGCCACAATGCGACGCTTGCGAGCGCGCCTTCTTCTTCAGCTGCGACGTTGTTGTCACGCATAAGCGATGTGCCGCCTCATTTGTCCCCGCCGTCCCCGAGCCTCTCGGCCGCTTCCACAGAGGACGCTCCTTTGCCGCTGGCGCTGGCTGATGGCTGGAGCCAGTGCCGCGGCAGGCACAACTCTACTTGCATGGCTGACGCTCTGAGCAGGGCGACTACGTGCACTAGCACGGCGACGGGTGTGGCTGCTCCTCCCCAGCCAAAGGACTTGCCTAAGCACGGCGTTGATGTCGGCACTACGCTTACCATTCATATGAGCGACATCTTTGCATTCACGCCTGATATGCCACACGCACTAGCAGAAGCTGCAACGCTATGCGAGCACAGGCCAAGCGGTGTCCGCCCTGGAGAGCATCTATCATTGCCGCTCATGAGAGACGTGTAGTTTTGTAAACATATATTTTTTGTTGCCTTAATGGGAATACTTCAGAGTGCGATTGTGCTAGGAGTGATGGTCGCGACGCTTCTTGTGTTTTTGCGAGCAGTCCCTGCAGAACCACTGGCCCTTGGGCGGCGCCCTGAGGTCGACGCACCCGAGATGGAACCACTCGATCTCGCAGTTCTCGTCATCGCAGGCCACCATCTCGCCGTACGACACCTGGCGGCAGTAGCAGTACCGCGGCTCGTTGGGGTCAATCGGCATCTCGGCAAAGTCGGGAATCAGCGCTGCTGCCTTGGCGCTGCTGCGGGACTTTGACCCGCCGTCCTGCCCGCCATTGCCCTTCGCGCCGCTGCTGTTGCCGGCAGCCGCCGCAGCTGCCGCAGCTGCCACCGAGGCAGCGACAGCAGCGGCCGACGACGCAGACACTGACGTCGAGCCACTGGCGCCGTGGCCGGAGCCCCCGCCGCGCCCGCCACCCTGCCCGCGGCGGCTATTGTTGGGCGTCCCCGGCTTGCCGTTGGCAGGCGGCGGGCTCGCCTCCTTATGGCCGCGTCGCTTCCTGCCACCGCCAGCGCCGCTCTCATCGATGCCATTGGCCGCCCTGCGACCGCGTCTGTCGCTCGCACCGTCGTCGATCGCAGAGCCATCCATTGCTCCGGCGCCGTGTGTCGAGGAGGCGCTTGGCGGGCCCCACGAATGCAAAATGCGCGGCGGGAAGGTAAGCTGGCGCTCCTCGAATTTCGCCAAGTCCTCGTCGAGCTTCCTTATATGCTTGTCGACCAAGTCGTATGTCTGCGTGGCTAGGGCTACCTTTTCTTCGCCGTGCTTGAGAACCGTGGAGAAGAGCTGGACAAAGTTCTTCATGTACTCTACGTGCCGCGGATCTTCCTTTGTTGGTGGGTTTTCGACAAAGTCCTCGGTCGCCTGCTTCATTTGCTCCTGGATGTCCTGAGACAGCGCGTCCAGCTCGCGCATTAGCGTGAACTGCCGCTGCAGCTCCATCGGCAGCGCCTCGAGTGCTACACGCATACAAACAAGAAAAAGAAAACGCAGGAAAAAGGCGCAGTTCTCAGTACTGGCTATAAATTTGTTTTATGGCGCACGAGCATACACATCGGGGCTAGCACTTACTGTCCAGGTATTCTTCCAGGTGTATCATGGCTGCTTCAGAGCGTCCGACTAGTGCGTGTCAGTAAAAAAAAGTATGTTGCAAAGCTGAGAAATTCATAAACAGACGAGAGTCAAAGGGCGAATTTCACTAGTGACCGCACGCATTCACTGTTGCCTTGTCTCGCTCGCGACCCCGGATCACGGATCACGCCCAGTGGATTAGATCTGGGACAGACCATTATCGCGCTTTTGAGCCAATTTGACGAACGCCAACGATTTTTCCTCTGAAAATCTTCAATTTCTTCTTTTACGAAAAAAAAATGTTTGCTGCCGTATATTCCGCTGCTCGGTGCCCGCTTGGACTTGCTCGAAGGGCAGCGCTGCAGTGCCGCGGCATGGCCAGCGCAGCAACGACGACCAGCAGCCAGCAGCAGTCGACGAAGCCCAAGCTCGAGCGGTCGCATGCGCCAAAGACAATGACAATGTACAAAAAGCCGTTTACTCCGCGCAAGCAGTTCCTATTCACGGAGTACGAGAGCCAGTTCACGACGAGCCCCGCAGTGGTTGTCGTACAGCACCACAATCTCAGTGGCTCGGAGCAGCTGGAGTACCGCCGCGACCTCAAAATGAACGCGCAGGGCGCGCGCCTGATGATTGTGCGCTCCAAAATGGTCAAGGCCGTGCTGCGCAACACGCGGTTCACCAACCTGGGCAGTCTGTTTACTGGGCCCACTGCCATTGTTTATTGGAGAGAGGCTGAGGCTAAGCAGGACGGATTCGACTCGATCTTGGCTGTCAAGCAGGCTATGGACTTGGCAAAGAGGCAAAAGAAGATTGTGCTGATGGGCGCAAAGTACGACGAGACCTTGCTCAATCCGGCTATGATGAGGGACTTTGTTAACTTGCCGCATATCGACCAGCTCCGCGCTCAGATCCTGGGCGTGATTCAGTCACCCGCCCAGCAGCTGTCCTCGGTGCTCCAGCGCATCCCGCAGCGGCTCGTTGGCGTGCTCCAGCAAAAGGTCGACGCCGAGGGCGAGAGAAAGCCAGAGCAGCAATAGCAGCAGTAGTCGGAAGTAATATTAAAAAAATTGTCACTTACAATGCCCACTATTCAAAGCACAATGTTGAAAGCATGGTCTCATGGTCACTGCTCGTCCTGCTGAGCCGATCCTATGCTTGCATTAACAGCCGCCACCATGTCGTCAATATCACGAGTGACCTTTGCCGCCTCTTGTGAAGTAAGCCCGTGGCCAGCGCCCTCGTAGAGCTTGAATATAACGCGGTCACGGCCTAGCTTCTCGGCAAGATGCACAGAGTTGCTGGTGCGCACCAGGTGGTCCTCATCGCCAGTGATGATAAGAATCTGCTTGTCTGGCAGCATCCGTCCCAAGTGCTCGAGTCTAGCAGGGGCAATGTAGTGGCGGAACACTGCTCCGATCTGGCCCACAAAGGTCCAAAGAGACATGGGGCGCGAGTACTGCGACTTTCTGATCGCGTTCTTCGTGCAGTACTCCAGCATTTTCTTGCACCCAGAGCTTGCGGGAGCCGGCGACTGCAAGTACTCTTGCGTGTAGATGGTTCCGCAGATGCACTCAAAGCGCTTAACGGGGTCGCTGGTAAAATTGGACGTGACCGTGTCCATGATTCCTCGCATAGGAGGGATGGTCAGGCCGGCGTTTGTCACGGCCAAGGTCAGCGTCTTGACCATGATTGTGTACATGCTAGCAAACTCCAAGGCGACCATGCCGCCCATGCTCGCGCCGACAATGTTGGCCCGCTTCCATCCCAAGGCAGTCATTAGCCGCTTGAGGTCAGTGGCCATGGTTGAGCTCGTGAACGATGCTATGCCGCTGCCAGAGCCAGAGAACCCGGTTCCGCGGCTGTCGTAGACCAGGCACTGGTATCTCTTGAGCTTCAGGAACTCGCTGACGTTGGGCTCCCACATCTGCCGATCAGCACCCATGCCTAATAGAAAAAAAAGAAGAAGCTCTTCAAAAGGCAACGCGGTTAGTGAGTTGGGTCCGATAGATGCTATGCAGGCTCTCAGAGAGGGGGCAGTGCGCTGCTTACCGTTTATGAAAACCACTAGCTCTGGACCTGTTCCATAGAGCTCGTAGTAGATCTTTAGCGAGGCGGCAGTCTCGCCCTCGCCGTCTTTAATGTCAACATGGTCGCGCTTCGTGAGCTGCTCCCAGATGGGACTGTCGCCAGCCTCGCCGGGCATGGTCGTGTCGATGGAAGTTAGGTTGTTCATTATAGAGTGAAACAAAAAAAGAAGATAAGTAATAGTGGATGAAAGCGGTGACAATGTCCAAAGGCAAACGCGTGCGGGGGATGTCGTTTCTTGGCAGCTTGCAGCGCAATGATTAGCTCTCACGTGAAGCGGTGTTAGCTGACTGAGCCGAGCCGAAGCACGAACCGCTTTGAACTTGAGAGAAACGCGAGCATGGCTCTTGTGCGTGTTGCTCTTGGAGCTGCGTTTTACTATTAAAAACTTTATTATTATTATTCTGATTTCTCCCTTAAAATGAGCGGCCCGCAACAGACACCCACCCGCTATCCGCCTAACCAGCAGTACACAACGCCGCGCCCCGGGATGTCCGGACACATGCCCATGGGCACGCCGACGCCTCAGCAGCGGCCAAACATGATGCAGTTCCGTCCAGGCATGCAAATGTCTCCACAGCAGCAGCAAATGTACATGGCAGCCGCGAATCGGGGCGTTCCGGTTAGCAACATGACGCCGCAAATGCAAGCGCAATATACTCAGCAGCTCCAGCAACAGTACTTGCACCAACAGCAGATGAACGGGCAGATGCGGCCCAACATGGGTGGCATGCCCGCCCCTGCCGCTGGTGTTCGTCCGGGCATGCCTCAGCAGCAGTATATGTACACTGGGAGTCCCGGAGTAACGGCCGCTGGCCTAGCTATGCACGGGCAGCAGCCGCACCCAGCGCTTATTCAGCCGACCACGCCTTCGCAGGCAGGACGTAAGCGCAAGGGCGGCAAGCCTGCCCATGAGGCAGCGCCTGGTGCCGTTGACGACGGTGCGGGATCGGGCGACGAGTTGGATAGCTTGCAGCCTTACAGCATATCGCTTACACGCTACCAAACCAACCACAACTTGATGTCCGAAGTGTTTGTCGCGCTGCCTACGAGCACGATCAACATCCCAAAGCACTACTACGAGGATTTGGAGAAGAGCGTTGTGGCTGGTGAGCTGGACATGCTGAGCTCGTCGATCGACGAATGCGGAAGAGAGCACGAGAGCCGTATGCAGGACATCAAAAAGAACAGAGATGGCTTTGCTGAGATGATTGGGGCGCTGGTCAATGCCAAGTATGAGGACATTGACAAGATCAAAAAGGAGCTCGAGTCGCAGTTTGCCATGGAGTTTGTCAACAGCCCCTATCGCACCATCGAGCGCGTTGCGATAGACCAGATCCAGCCTGTTGACAATGCGGTCTACAAGCAGCTCTAACTTTACAGTGACGTTTTATTACCCATGTCTAAAGCTTGCTAACTAGCGCTAGTTGTTGTTTTTATCTTCTTCTTCAAGATTGTGAACTATTTCTTGACCAATGGTCTCGCCAGTGGTAGACATTATTCCGACCACATTTGTCTCCAAGCCAATGTGGTGATTGTTGAGCTTGTCATACTCTGTGCCAGTGTAAATGACGAAGACGCGGTCAGGAATCAGGCTAATACGACGTAGTTCTGGCTCTTCCACAGTGATGTCTGGGATCTCGACTCCTTGCTTCAAAACTACATAGATTGTGCACTTTGAGAACCCAGTTCGCTTGACGTTACTTGCAAGGCGGGCTACCTCGTTGTACTTTCGAAGAGAATGCATTACCAGTTGGCTAATTGGAACAATATGTTAAGTTATTAATAGGATGTGAAAGATGAGAAAAAAAGCGTTATGAACAAGAGAAGAAGAAAATGCAGAGGCCCTCCATACCAGTCGCTTTTTATAGCAAAAGTTGTGAAGGGGTGCCTGAAATTCTCCCCCTCCCCCCACTGCCTTGGTAAGTGAACAGACTTACATTTGAAACAACTGTCCCCTGCTTATTTTTCTCTCCCCCTTTGAAGCAAGTGACATTCTTTTGGCCAAGACGTTTTGCTGTCAGCGTGACCGTTGACTGCAACAAGCACACTGGCATGAGGTGGGCAATCATGCCTTTGGCTTGAAACAAGATTGCAGTCAGAGTAGCGTTGATTGGGGAGGGGGTTTGCTATTGCTGAATATGAAAGTAAGAATTAACATTTCCAACTTTTATTGAGCTTGTTTCTAAACAAAAAAAAAAAAAAGATAGCTATCTAAAAATTCTACTAGATGGCTACGTTTAGTTTCAAGTGAAGCGACATGCAGACTAGTTAAGGTCGCAGCTTAATGTGCTGCTCTCATGTCTTGAAGCCATTAAATGCTAAAGCAACTCACGCTTGTTGTGAACTAGCGTTGGTTAGTTTTTTTGCTCCATAGTAATAATTTACAACATTCTTGATCTCACATTGGATTACTTGGATAACAGTCTCTGGTTCTGATGAAGCAATAGGTACTACATGCATGTTGTCATATGAAATGCCAACGCGCGTATCTCCCGGTGTTGTCCCACTTTAAATCACGTGGGAAGCAGGCTTTCAATCTTGGATATCGTCGAGCATGTGTTGGCGCCTTTTCCTTCTAACAGGTTCTTTGTAGTGGCGACGGTGCCGTGGACGATGTTGTCAAGAAATGACAAGCTTGCTAAAATTATTCTTTCTCTTTTTCACTTTATCTATTCTTTTATTTAAATAACTACCAAGTTAGTTTTGCACTTAACATTGGTGGAGTACCCACTTTCTCTTTTGCCCTTTGTTTTACCCCCCCCTAGTACCTTGTTTTCCCCCACGCTTTACCCTGAACACCTATACCTATGGTTTATACCTCCTAGATGACGCTGAGTCTGAGACTAGCTTACTCACATCTGCGTTCATGACACCATTCGCATCCCCCATTCTAGAACCAACCCCCCTTGAATCAACAATGACTCAGCCTGCATGCATTTACACTGTCCCAGATAAGTTTTCTGGTGACGACCCAGCGTTCTGGCTATCTCATGCCATGAGGTACATTAAAGGACAGTCCCTGCTAATCACAGATGCTGACCTTATCACTGCCATGGTTACATACTTCACCAGCTCAGCGCACAACTGGGCTAGGACTTGAATCAATGAGGATGGCAATTATGATGGCACACTTGCTGCATTTAAGGCAAGTGTTGTCACAGAGTTCACTGAGCATAATGACATGAGCTATGCTGAACTAGGTCCAATTGTGCACAGAACTAGCAAAATAGGTTATCATTGCCACAATAAGGTCGTCATCTGTGATCAAGGGGGACTGACCCTTGATGTAACACATGGCATGCAAGAGCCAGAATGCAGGGTCATCACTGGAAAACTTATCTGGCACAGCATAAATATGAGCAGGTTGTGTCATAATCATTACAGGGTGTGTGGATTCTAGAGCAGAGGATGCAAGCAGAGTTGTAAACGCAGACGTGAGTGAGCTACTGCCAGACTTGGCATCATCTAAGAGGTGTAATCTGTAGGTATTCAAGGTAAAAACGAGGGAAGAAACAAGGTGCTAGGGGGTAAACACTAAAAGGCAAGGGAAAAGTAGGTACTCCACCAATATTGAGCGTAGACTCAACTGGTATTATTTTTAATAAAAGAATAGATAAAGTAAAAAGAGAAGGAAGAATTTTAGCTAGCTTGTCGTCCTTGACAACATCGTTCATGGCGCCGGCGGCGCTACAAAGAATCCTTTAGAAAGAAAAGGCGCCCAACGTATGCTCGACGATATCCGATATCGAAGGTCCGCTACACACGTGATTTAAAGTGGGACAACCGATCGAGCGATACGCACGTTGGCAATTCATATGCCAACACGCTATCACTAGCTAATCTTAATGTTTGGATTCATACAATTATTATAACATATTGGCATGCCCAGTTTCAATATACAGCACGAATGTGCTTCTTTTAGCAGACAAACTCCATAAATAATTGGCTGTTTTTTTCCACTCCATGGCATATTATTCCACTGTCAGCCAGTAGCTCAAATGTCACCAGAGCCCCCACAATCATAGTGCTCTGGCTTTTTGGGATATGTTTCGCAGTAATCGCCGCACTTGTATTATTAATTCATTTTTCGGCATTTTTTGACAGTTTATTATCGCATGGCCGACAAGGTAGAAATAAGCGACGCAGCGCTGCTGCAATTGTCGGCATGCGTAAACGTAGCTCAGCTCACGGGGATTCTGTCGCAAACTCCGCTCGACCCACTGACGATTATCGCCAATGTACCAGAGTGCATTGAGGTTGGCGAGTTGGCAGATCTTTTGTCAAATCTGGCTGCCTTTCAGGGTAGCGACAACACGTACAGTCAGTGTTCTTTGTGGCCCCCATCTTCAGCGCAATGGATTGAGGCGTGTGTTGCGCGAGCGGAGGCCATAGACCAGTCTACTGGCCGTCTCGACTGGGCGGCACACTGGCTTGAGCGAGTACAGGCACAAAAAGTATACGACGCGACTGATGCGCTACCACTATATCGTGCGCTGCGCAACGCCCAGATACTTGGGCTCTTGTTGGAGTCTGATCAGCAGGTCGCACTATTACTGTCTAGCGCCAACGCCATGTCGCAAGTCGAGTTTGTCGACTGGATCATGCACGAATGCTGCGCCTATGCAGCGCTGTCTCCAGTACTGGACGCTCTCGCTGGATATATGATAGACGACGCGGAGCTGCGAAGCGCCTGGAACGCCTGGTGGGCGCAGAACATGCTGGTTGCGCCTCGGGGCTTGATGTCTGCGCTTATCAGTTCTCACTCAGAGAGCTTTGACTATTCGGTTGTGCTGGCTGCAGTATACTTGGTTGGCGGGCCTTGCAGCAGCGCGAGTAGCGCCAGGGTGGCCTTGGAAGCGGTTGCGGCTTTGTTGGGCGTGATATCGCATGGCAGAAGTGTTGCACTTGAGCAGCCGATCTTCAAAGCCCTAAGCAGCTCAGCCACTAACGAGGTGCGCAATGCCTTGTGCGCACTATCTGACGACGAAGTGGTGACCGTCGTAAGTGTGGGTCTGGCTCAAATCCGTGCTACCGAGATACTGCACTATTTTGGAATGGATGTCGATGTGCATGCCGTGGTTTGTTGCCAAGGCAGTGCCTGTGACCAGCGCAAGCTGCTGCTGCGATTGCTGGCGAGCGCTGAGCGTCACCAGGATGCACGCCCAGAAGAGCTTTCTCTGTGGGATTCCTTGCAACTGCTCTATGGCATGGACCTATTTAGCCAGCTGTCGGTCGACGATGTCAAACAAGAGTATCTGCGAAAGCTTCTCAGTAGCGAGCAGTTTGAGGAGGCTCGGATGCTGGTTGACGCCGAGCCACTATTCACCGACGATGTGGTTGTGCGTCGGACTGCGTGCGATGTTGCTCGCGAGCTGTTTGATAACGCGGAGATATGCAGTATGGATAAGGGCGCGATGAAGGCAGCGCGGCTGTGCTTGGACGTCATACCTGGGCCTTGTCAGCAGGACTCGGACGTGAGACGCGAGCGCGCGCTTATCGATGCTGCGCATTTAGTATGGACGCTGGGAGCATCTGCTTTGCCGTTATTCCAGTCGCGAAAAGCCGCCTTGGCGAGTGGTGGCATCCATCCGATCGAGATTCGACTGGCTAGTGACCCTTACGCACTTATAAAAAGGGTGCTGGAGAGCTATCCGGGGGCATACAAGAAGCAGCGAATCGTGCGCGAGATAGCTGGAAAGTTATTTGAGATTGCTGCGCTGGCTGGCGTGCCCGTGGCCGGCTGTGGTAGTCCCGATCTGGATTCTGGCAATACGACGAGGCGCGATCTAGGTGTGCGCTCGATCTCGGAGGGGTTTACTGCCGCCCTCATGCTCCAGTCAGCGGTGGATGCTGGTGACTATACCGAGGGCTACAACTTTGCGCGTCAGTTGGTTAACGCGCGCGCTATACTGAGCAAGGCACAGCGTGCTGCAGAGGCACACCGATCAGCGAGGATGTTGGCTGATGATGATGGCGCGGAGGGCAACCAGCCGGTAGAGGTGCGCGCCATTGGAGCTATTTGGTCGAGCAGCGCCAACTTGGCACGTGCTTGGAGTGCAGAGAGCGGTGCCAACAGCGCGGCGGTAGTAGAAAAACAGCTAGAGGTCGTGTCACTGGCACTTAGTTTGTGCCCTACGAGCGATATTGCCGAGTTGCTTCGTTTGTGGAACACTATCCAACTGAAGGCCGTCGACGGCGGCCAGGGCGAGGTCGCTAGTGCGCCCTGGGCACTGTCTGTGAGCAGTTGCGACGATCCCGTAGAGTGCGTTCGGCGGGTGCTTATTGGCTGCCAGGAATCCGCGGATGATAGCTCTGTCAGTTCTGACGCTCAGGCTATCAACCCCGAGAGCATGCGCACATTCGACTCAGCTATTATTAAGCGGTGCCTACGCCTTGCCTCTGCGGCGGCTGCTCGCCAGCCCTCGCCAGGTGCGGAGCCTGATCAGCGGCGCAGCTTGTTGATGGCATGGCTCGAGTTTTCGCTGACCACTGCCAAGGAGCCTGATAGCGATGCGAGTGCGGAGTACCGACGCAAGGTCGAATCCGATATTGTCCGGCGGTACCCACAAGCGGCGTGCGATACACTGGTCGCTCACGTCTTGCCGCAAGTGGACTGTACCAACTATGAGGCACTGGAAGCATTTCACGCGTTCTACGCTAGGTGTCTCGAGGCCAGCGGCGATGCTGTCGGCTTGGAGCAGGTCCAGGTGCGGGTTGGCATAATCCAGCGTATTAAGCAGTCGGCAGTGCTGAGAGACATCGACTTTGTGCAGCTGATGCGTGCTATTACTGCTCCAAAGTCCGAGTGCCACTCGAAGCTCGGGTCGAGTCTTTCGGAGACTACGGCTATGCCGCTAGTGGATCTGGCCCCAGATCTGACCAAGCTCTCTCGTTTGGCTCACATTGACGGCTGCGATGATTCCGAGTCTAGCTCCGATGACAACGTGGATGCGTGGAGTTCCGGCGAGCTGGCGAGCAAGCTGTGCTTGTGGATGCTTGAGGGCGTGCTGCGGTCTGGATCCGCCAAGGCACAGGGAGATGATGACCCTATGCCATCGCTATTCCAAAGCTTGTTGGCTACCAGCCTTCCGGCGCTGTCTGAAGCTGCCGATCGGGCTGAACTCGTTGACCTCATGGCATTTGACAGCGATATTGCCGATGCTTTGGGGCTCGAGTGTCGCTTGGAAGCCTCGATGTGGTGTTTGGATCGCGCTGCTCAGGTCGACGATCAGCCAGAGTCGTCATATTCTCGGAAACTACAATCGGCTCAAGCGTACCTGGTGTTCTTATCCGAGATCGAGGCGCTCCGAGACCCATTTACGTTTACGAAACTGGCCGATCACTGGGCGCGAGCATTCGATGTCGCCAGCGGAGCGTTTGTGATTGGCGGCGATGATAGCGGCGATGATTTGTGCGCTCAGTGCTTTGCGGTCTTAGGAGACATGATTTCCGACGAAGTGCCAGCCTACTTTGTGTGTCAGGCGTACATGTGCACCAAGCGGCTTGTCGCGCAGTGGGATGTCGCTTCGATTCCTGGATTGGCGCAGATATACTCTCAGACGCTGTGCCGTGTGGCTGGCGAGACTACTGACGACGATATGAGCTCTGATGATGTCCTAGCCAGACGAGTAGTCGCTGTGGCTGAGCCGCCTCTTGAACTGTGCTCGTTTGACTATGGCGATAGCGCGCTGGGCGAGGTGCTGATTCGGTTTAGGCGCGAATTTGGAGCCAGTATTTCAGACATCGTCCATGGCAAGAACCCCGGAGTTGTACTTGGTAGCGCGGCTAAATTGGCGCTCTTGGACTTGCTGACTAGGTTCTGCTCGTCGGATTTGCACAGAGTGGCATCCGAAGTCGACGATATCACTGAGCGCGCTGCCAAGAAGGGGGGCGATGTTAATGATTCTGACTTTTTGCAGTTCCAGCTCTTGGCCGGCAAACTCTGGGGCTTTGCACTGTCCGAGTCTGGCGGACGGGGCTATGGCCAGCTGTGCGATGTCTGGCAGCGCCTGCTTGAGCTGACCGATCCACAGATCGCTGCGGCCGACGGGCAAGTCGATACATTGGTCCGGCTGCTGGTTAAATGGGCCGGCATGGGGCTGGATGCCTCGCGGTATGGCGAGTGCTGGGCGGCGCTGCTAAAGTGGGCAGTTAGGAATAAGCGGCCGGCGCGGGTTGTTGTGGCGCTTGTCAATAACCCGGATCAGTTTACGCCTGCGGTTGGCGCTCTGGCGTTCGACGAAGTGCTGAATGAGGTGCAACAAACTCCGACTATGGCTGCGTCGCTGGCTGTTCTCGGGTTGGCGTATCCCGACAGATCGTGGGCTGAGCGGTGTATGGAGCAAGTCGTCTATGTCATGGTCTCTGCGCCCAATACCGAAGAGTCTACTAATGGCGTGGTTGATTCAGCCCAAATCCCAGCCGCTGAGCTCAATATTGAGGAGGACGAGGAGGAGGAGGATGATCCGTGGGCTATCGATGATGTGCCGCTTGACGACGAACATCTGGAGGCGGCAAAGCCCCTGAGCTCTGATGCAGCAGTCTCCGAAAGCCTCTCCTTGCCAGACGCGGTTCTTGATCCGGAGGAGCTTGCGCGTGCGCGCGACACTATTTTGAGCTGCGCGTCGCTGCATTTGGCGATAATGATCCACGGCTATGTGTCGGCGTGCTTGGCCAGCCCGCCTTTGCTGGCAGCACTGGGAGATACGCTCTTGCGCAATCAGGATAGGCTGCAACACGACGATTGCCGTGCCTTGTTGGCTGCACCTACGCTTGCACGAGAAAGGCACGGCTCTGGCATTGAACCAGCTCATGAGCTGTTCCGCCGCACTGCGCATACTGTGGCCGAGATCGGAATGGGCGATACAGCGCTGGACTGGGTCTACAGGTTCCTGGGAGTGCCGACGCTTTATCGGTACCTGTACCGGAAGCGCACGGTTGCCATGTGGCTGGTTCATTTGGATATGGTGGTGCTGGGCGAGGAGACCGCTGTTGACAAAGCCGCTGACCATGAGCAGCACACTGATATCGCCGATTCGGAGCCAGAGCCAGAAGCTGAGGCTGGGTGGGGTGAGAGTGATGTAGAGCTCGACGCCGATGAACATGAGGTTCCAGCGAGCAGCGACGGAGGAGGGCTTGGCGAGCGCCAAGATTTGGTCGAGGAGGATGGCTGGGGCGAGGACGACATTGATTTGGATGCCGATGCCGATGCCATGTAAAAGCACGCGTACGCGTGTTAGCTTTGCTCTTTGCTTCTCCCTTTAAATTTATTTTCCATTCTTGTATTTATTCTCTTCTGTTGCTCTCGTTGCGCTGTAAAGGCGAGAGTCTCTCCTGTCTTTTCTCATATGGAGTCGTACATAAGCAAACTGCGGGATTTTGCGTCGTCGGCAGCAAATTCAATTCAGGGCAAAATCAGCCGCGACTATGAATTCAATCTCAGTCACAAGCCGTTTGGACAGTCTGGGCTGTGGTCGCTCTACAAGGCCACGGCGCGCGCCAAGACTGAGCAGACGGTGACTGTGTGGGTATTCGATAAGCGGTACTTTGAGCGAGGGCTAAGCCGACAGCTGTTCACGGCGCGGGACCAAGGCACGGTCATCGAGCTTCTAAAGACCGAGGCTAGTCAGCTCACGCGGCTGCGGCACCCGTCGGTATTGCAAGTGATTGAGCCGTTGGAGGAGTCGCGGGGGTCACTAATGTTTGTCACTGAGCAGGTTCTGGCCAGCCTGGATGACTTGGTGAACCCGGATCATCGCCGCCATGGGCAGAGCTCTGGATATAGAGTGGATGGCGATGTATTTGACCTTGACGACTTTGAGATCCAGAAGGGCCTGCTGCAGATCTCAAAGGTCCTAAAGTTCCTACACGACGACGCCAAGATCGTGCACGGCAATTTAGTGCCCGCCAGCGTGTTGCTCAACGTCAAGGGCGATTGGAAGCTGGGCGGGTTTGGATTCGCACAGACACATGGCCGCCATGGCGGGGCGGGCGGCGAGTATCAGTATGACTACCAGATGTCTGCCGACACGCAGCGGCGCTTGGATTTCCTGGCGCCCGAAGTTGTGTTTGAGGGCAAGTGCACTCATGCCAGCGACTTGTTTTCGCTCGGATGTCTGGCCACCGCTGCGTACTTTGACGGCCGATCGCCGCTCGACTGTCGAAACGACGTGGGCGAGTACCGGCGGCAGCTCGACCGGCTCAGTTCCTCGAACGCCATCGCAAAACTGCCCGAGGAGCTCCGCACTCCCGTGCTGGGCCTGCTGGCTGTCGACCCGCTGCGCCGCATGACTCTGGATCAGTTCCAGCGCAGCCCCTACTTTGACGACATCCTGGTCGCATCTCTCCGATACCTGGAGGCCCTGGCCGAGCAGCCCATGGACCAGAAAATCGCCTTTATGCGCGGTCTTCCTCGCGTGTTGGCAAACTTTCCCGACCGCGTTTTGCGCCGAAAAATATTGCCCGCGCTCCTGGATCAGACCAGCGACCACGCCCTGCTGCCGTATACCCTGCCGAATGTGTTTTTCATCGTTGAAAAGCTCGCCGTCGAGAGCTTTGCCGCCATGGCGTTGCCTGGGCTTCGGGAAGTGTTTGGCATCGCGGACCCCCTGCCAGAAACCTGCATTGTGATCTTGGACCATATGCCGCTTTTGCAGCGGAAGGCTCGCGCCGACGTGTTTCGGTCCGACATACTGCCCGTCGTCTATACGGCGCTGATGAGCAGTGTGCCACAGGTGCAAGACAAGGCGCTGGAGGTCGTCCCGGGGATCGCGGATAGCATAGATTTCAAGGAACTGAAGGACCAGGTGCTCCCCCGAGTTCAGCACCTCTACACGAAGGCCAACGTACTGTCGCGCAAGATCTGTGCGCTAAAGTGTCTGCACGGAATGATGAAGCCGCTGGGCGAGCAGACGATCGTCGAGCACATTATCCCCCTCCTGCGTCGCACCAAGACGCAAGAGCACAGCGTCATCATGGCCATGCTCGAGATGTACGAGGAGATGGGCACGCTTTATGTGGATCGCAGCGCGGTGGCCAAGGAGATTTTGCCGGCGCTGTGGGCCCAAGCCATGAACAACCGGCTCAAAGTCGGCCAGTTTAAGCGCGTTGTGCAGGCGATTAGGAAGCTTGAGGAGCGCGTTGAGCGTGAGCAGCTCGCGTTTTTGGAAAAGATGGATCGCGGCTCCGCTGGCGCGAATGCTGTGGCGAGCGATGCGAGCGATGCGTGGGGCTTTAACGATGACGACGACGACGACGATGCCAGCGGGGTCGCTGGAAGTGGCACCAGCGATGTTGCCGATACTCGGTTTGAGTCGCTGGTCATGGGCGGCGGCAGCAACAGCGGCTCGTCGCCACGACGTTCAAAGGCCACGCCACTGGCGAATCCGCTTGCTGGATCCGTGCCAGCAAAGGCGTCGGGATGGGAGTGGGACGCACCGACATTTGGCAGCGGTAGTGCGCATGCAGGAGCGAGCAAAAGCAGCTTGGCCCCAACAAAAGCTGCCTCTATCGCTGCCAAGAGCGATAACGACGATGATTTTGGAGCATTCGACTCGTACTTGACTGAACCCCGACCGGCGACTAGCAGCAAGGCGCCACTGGCATCGCGCTTACGCACAACGACGCCACTGGCGGCTAGCCAGTCTGTGAGCAAGCTGGGTAGCGCGACCAAACTAGGCAGCGCCACTCGCGCTGCTCCTCTGCCACTGCCGCCGCCGCCATCGTCGCGAGCCACCTCTTCCCCTATTCGTCAGGCCAACTACAGTGTCAATGGCGCGTTTGGCAACATGCATGTCTCTGCGGCTTCCAGTCCTCAGCCAAAGGCTTCTGTCCCGATGTTGACTCCTCTTGCGCCATTGGCCAAGCCCAGCCTGTCGCCGCCGCTAATGGCCTCATCATCGCAGAAGCACGTCGGCGGAAAGGCCTCGAATCTAGGCGACTTTGATCCGTTTGCTTGAAAAGAAATGGAGCAACAACAACTTGCTATTAAATTTACAGTGGCATTCTGCTTTTCTTTTGGCTTGTAAAGGGGCTGTTGCATTGTGCATTTCAAATAGATATTGATGAGCAGTTTGTGTTGAATATGTAAATAAGTAAATAGGCAAGTGCACTAAACTGCTGGAATAGTGCGATGTCGTGGTGGAGGAAGTGCGAGAGGTAGTGCCGATCGTTAGCGAGATATAGTACACGAGGGGAGAGTGAGGATTTGGTAAGAGAGCTGGTGAAGGAACAATGAGGAACTCTCGCTCACGTTTGGAGCGGTGGTTTAGCAGAACAAAGGGTTCTCCCGCGCAGCCACCATGGCTGGGCTTGTGCCGCAACGCAACTATCGAGATGCGACTCTGAATGATGGCTGCGATGGCGACGGTCGCAGATAGTAGAGGAGCGATAGCTCGGAGGCGATGCAGTGGCGGGGCTTTGGGGCGTAGGGAGGCGCATGGATTTGGGGAGCAGCGAGTTGATAGCCATGCTGCGGCGACGGCCGCTCGCGCTCCTCCTCCTCGCCGGCGATTTCCCGCCGAGATGGGCTGTGTTGCAGTGCAGCAGCGTGCCGTCGCTGGTGCCGCTCATGGGAGAGCTCTGCATGGTGGGCGTGTTGGCGACCGTGGCAGCCTGGTCAAACTCGGTCTCGTCCAGCGGGTTGTCCCACGAGATCAAAACGTATTGCTCTGCAACCGCCAGCGCCAAGTTCATGCGCGAGGCGCTGCTACCCAGCCGCGGCGAGAGATCCAGGCCGGCTGTGCGGCGATTCCGTCCAAAGCAGAGCAGACGCTTGACTGCCGCTATAAACCTGCCGCTGCTGTTAGGCGCCTTTGCTGGCGAGCTGGTGCTGGTCTCGTACACGCTGTATCTGAAGCCGTTCCCGGATTCCATGCTTGTTGGTCAATAAAGAGGTAGCACTAGGTACACGATGTGGATAAATGGCTAGTCATGTAAATAAAAGCAGCTTTTTTAGTCATAAACAAAAGAGAAAGGTGGGGTAGTGACTTTTTTTGTTGAGATAGCTGACGAAATTTTCAATTTGGGGATCATCATCCCAACACGCGAGGTTGTTGCGAATAGCACGAAGAGCACTTTAGCCACGCAAGGACAGTAGACATTAATTGCTTTTTTGCCTTGGAGGAAAGGTAGTAGGCGGGGGCGAGCTTTAGCTGTGTGGAGAGCGTGGCGCAGACAAGTGGTCCCTCAAATGCTTATCTTACCAATTGTTGTAGCGAGGAGGGGAAATGTCGAGTGGCCAAGTAGCAAAGTGGCAGCGAGCGCAATATAAAGATATTGTGAAAAAGGCGTTGCAAGTCGAGTTTCTCTCTCTCCCGATACGGCAATAATGTTTGTATATTCAAAAACAAAGTGTCAGAGTAAAAAGAGTAGACCATGGTATCTAAAAAAAAGAAGAAAAAAGAAGGAAGATGGAGGATGAGTCCTCCCCAGAGACTTTATAATCTCGGGAAGCGCATGTTCGAATGCCGAGTGGGAGGCCCGAGAAGGAGGATGGCTGGCGAAAGTGGCCTGTCATCCATTCTGGGTATATTCAACGTCCGGATGATGCACACGAGCCAAATTTAGCCCCTACGCATACACAAACAAATAAAGAAGAGGCTGATGAAGTGCCCTTCCCTAACTAGGGAAAGCACAGCTCTCCATGCAATGACGTCCGGCGCTGCAAAGCCACCATTCCGGTGCTGCGTGCTCGGGGGTCCCGGACGAGAGGGGGACCGAGACCATCATCCAGACATTGAAAAAAATGATGACACAGGCATTTGGATCCATTGTTCCTGCGAGTGGTTTGAAATTGGGTCCGCAAAAGGAAAGGGACCGCATATGTGCCTGAACGAAGCTTTCAAGGGGAAACATATAAGGTCTTATTTAGCTTTGTTTTACAGGAGAGACCAAAAGGGGAGGCGCCTTTCTTCTCGCATGGCTAATTGTGCGTAGAGTGCCAGCCGCCCAGAGCCAAAAACAGGCCCAGCAAGGGCAGGGATACCAGAGTCATCAGGGCGTTATACTTGCGCCATGACCTCACAACGTCCTCCTCACTGGAGCGCGGGAACACGGCGCCAATCCACCACAACGGCAGTAGCAAGAACCCGAACAGAAACAGCACAGCGCCCACGGGTATGGATGAGTCGGACTTGACGTGGTACTTGGGCGGCGGGTAGCGCATACGTGTAGACACAAAGTGGCGCGCCTCGTTGGCATCGTCCTCGACTTCCTCATCGCGCAGCCGCTCGCTCAGCGCCCGCCCGCTATCGCCATACACAGCCGGCGACTCTGGCGTCAGCTCGTGGTGATGGTGGCCGTCGCTCGCATCATCGTCGTCGCGGTCGTTGCCCTGCATGTGTCTGAGTGGCGGCACTTGCGGCGGGTAGTCTTCTGAAGGCGCAGTGGCAACATCGGCGCCCAGACTGCGGTCTGTGAGCATACGGCTGACGTCCGTGCCCTTGCGCGACCTATGCGACGGCGATGCCGACCCAGCAGCCTCGGCGTCCAGCACATACTGTCGGGCCATGGCAATGGCAAAGTCTCCGTCGTCATTCTCGTCGTCCGCCAATTGCGTGAATGGCGCGGCACGACCAGCTGTGCTCCGCGACATTTGTGTGCTGTTGCCGCTGTTAATCGTGTGATGTGACATTGCCAGTGGCTCAAGAATGGGCGAGCTTGACGGAAGAAGACCAGCTTCTAAGGCGGTGGGCGAGGGCTCGTTGTCGGCGGTGTGGAACGAGGTAGCAGAGAGCTGGCTGCTGGCGCTGTAGAATTCGGTGGTGTGAGTGCGAAGAGAGTCAAAGTTGGAAAGGCCCGAGCGCGTGGAGGTGAAGGAGGACCGCGCTTGCGTCTGGTCTTTGTTGTCGATTTGCGAGGGCGGGCTCGTCGACCTGCCTGCTGGCGATAGAGCTGCGAGCCGGCGGCTCGTCTTTCTGCTCTTTGACATTTTTATCCAAGGCGTGCTTTTTGCGCGTACCAATGTTTGAGGTGGTGGGGGTGTTCTTTTTTAGCTATACGAGTAGATGTGAGGTGGCGGAAAGAAGTGCCAGGCAGGGGCGTGCAAGGCGCGCACGGGCTTTTGTGCTGTGCAACCAGGAAAAAAAATGTATCCTTTCTGAGGCCGCTTTTAGAACATCCTTTTGCTCACGGGGCGAGTCGGGAACTTTTCTTTGCAAGCCTGGATGGCTCCTTGACCTGCGATTGGCTCTTCTCGCACCACACTTGGGACCTCTCACCTGCCAAAGCGCAGCTCTGAGCCTTTTCTGCTGTGCAAAATAGCCTACTTATTTTTTTCTACTTGTAATTATTTTTACTCTACGAAGCAACAACCTCCCACCACTCCCACTTGCTGCCACTGCCTGTGTGTGCTCTGGTACTTGCGTCTATTTCCGACTAGCTGGTCTCGACTCTATTTTTTTCCTTCTTTTTCGAATCTTTTTCGGCCGAAGCAAACTTCACATTACCGCTTTGGCTTCGTGCCTTCTACTGCCACGCCCTCTTATCTCTCTGTTTCTTTTCTATCGGACCGGACGGACGATATTCGCAGTAGTGCGCTCTTTATCGCTATCTCGAGCTTATCAGTGGAGCTTGTGCGTTGCAGCCAGTCTCTGATCCCCGCAACATCAGAGAAACCGACGGCTCGCGGCTGTGCCGTTTGCGTCTAGGACAGACACGCCAAGGTACAGATCATAATGCTGTCAGTTCTCTGGGCCTCCTTTACTCTTCCACCCGACGGTGGGCGCAGAACTCGGGATTGCCATATAATGGAACTGCAGGCCTAAGGGCGTACTGCTTGGCAGAGACCATTGTCTCCCCCTTGCAAACATCCGCTCGCTATAAGTTTGCTACTACAGAGCCTAAACACACCTCTCCCTCCCTTCCCCTCTATCCCCCTCCATGCTATGTTTTCCTGAATAGCACCAAGGTGTCTTTCTTGTAAGGATACCGCTCATTGCTCAATACGCCCTCTAGCCACACACGCCCCCCCTCGATACCCCAGCTGTCTGCTCTTCTCTGTAAGTCTTGCCTACGCGTGTGGCACTCGGACTGCTACCCCATGTCCTTGCTCCTCAATGTTCTTCTCACGCTTGGACGGAGATGTGCCTGCAGGGGAGGGAGTCTCTCCTCCGACGCGCGCCGAGTGCCGCCCTGTCTAGTAGGGCCTCTTTTCCCTCCGACCATTATCTCCTGAAAGGCATCTATAGATATTCATTTCATTTCCAGCCGTCCCGACCCTTTCCCCTCCTTTATTCTTTGTTTGTGCTGCACTAAAATATCCTCACATTGTCGTTGTCTCCTCCCTCCCCTTCACCCTCGCCTTTGCTGTGCTCGGTGTAGATATATATACAAATGTCGTCGCAGAACATGGCCGCTGGGTCCGACGAGGACGACCACTACCTTCCCGGACAGCTCGCACATCCCAACAAGACACCCCGAAAGTCACTAGACCTGGAAAACGCCGACGGCGACTCCAACCCCGACAGCGCGGCAGCGGCTAGGGGGCACTCTACCTCCACCAAACGCCCCCAGCTGCCTTCTCAGCTTGACGCACTGACCAACTCGAGCGCCGCTGCCATTTCGCTCAGTGGTGCCACGACGCGGGAGCAGATACGCATTGCCAAGGACCAGGCCATTGAGATACTCCACGTCCTCGACGCCGAAAACATGCTAGAGCACGTCATTGACGAGTACATCAATGACGTCGAGTCCTCGTATAGTGACTCTTCAAGCTCTACAGCCACCTTTCCCAAGCTGCGCGCTGCATGGACTCGCGAGGAAGACCGCTTGCTGATGGTTGGCGTGCGCGTCTACGGGCCCAACACCGAGTCTTGGCCTCGCATCGCTATGCTGGTGCCTGGTCGCACGAATAAGAGCTGCCGCAAGCGCTGGTTCCACTCGCTCGACCCATCCCTGCACAAGGGCCCGTGGACTAGCGAGGAGGACTCGCTTTTGCGCGAGCGAGTCGTTCAGTTTCCTTCCCAGTGGTCGCGCGTCGCCGAGGGCATCACAGGTCGGACGGATGACCAGTGTGCCAAGCGGTGGCGAGAGTCGCTTGACCCCGAAATTGATCGAGGTAAATGGCGACCCGAAGAAGACCGGCTCTTGCTCGAAAAGTACGGCGAGTTTGGCACACAATGGCAAAAGATCGCCACCTACTTTCATGGCCGACCCGGACTCCACTGCCGGAACCGCTGGCGAAAGATACAGCGCATCATTTCGCAAAAGGAGCGAAAAACCGGTCCTATCACTCCCGACGACCTGACCGAGACTTTGGCCATTGTTACCGAGTCTGTCAACCGCCGAAAGACTGCTCAGCGCTCGCGATTGCATCAGCACCAGGAGATCATCGATAACCTTGCGCCTGCTAGTACCGTCGGTGGACAGGCTAAAATGTCACTCAAGGCCCAGCGCCGAAGCCAGTCGCAGGAGCAGCTCTACAACGTGTCGCCCTTGACGGCCCCAGCCGATGCTGCCAGTCCGAATGTGTCCTTTGGCGTCGCTGATCATCCCGCTGCGCTCGGCGACGCTTCGCAGCCGCATTTGTCGAGAAGCTTCGCCTCGCAATTGCTAGGGTCGGCCGGCCGACCCTTGCTCAGTAGCTCGCCTCAGGAGACAATGGGCGCTTTGTTCATGCCCTCCGAGCAGCAGGCTGCTGCTGGTACGCAGCCCGAAGGTAAGCTGACTGGGATTTTTTATTTACTTCATTTTGGAATATTCTGCGCCTCGCTTTCTTAAAACAGCAGGCAAGGCTGTCGTCAAAGTCCTTGGGCCCATGTGACTAGAGTGTGCTCACTTGCCTTTTCCTGTCACAATTGCCTCTGCTTTTTTTCGTTCAATGTGTCTTGTTTCGTGCTTCCACACCACTAACAACCCCATGTTGATTGGCTCTCATCGTAGGCACACTGCGCACAGTCTCCGCTTCTGGTGCTGCTACGTCATACCGATCAGTGGCGTCCGGAGGAGCTAAGCGCTCGGCCTCCATGCTGTTCTCGCCCACTGAGGAGCAGCGCCAGCGACTGAAGCACCTTGGGCTAAAGCTCTATGGCTGTGCCGCTGCGCCCGAGCACTGCAATGTGGCCTTTGGCGATTCGACCAGCCTCAACTCGCACCTCAAGCTCTCGCATCCTCAGGTCGCCAGCCTGATTCCGTCGTTGAACAGCGGCGTCGGCTACATTGGCGGCTTTCACCAGGGCATGGATCTCTCGGCTCCAAACAGCGATGCTTCCGATACTGCTGCCGGGCCTATGGCGGCAAGTGCGATTGCTAATGGGGCGGCCAAGGGACTAAAGCCGTATCGGTGCGCAATGTCGGACTGCAACCACGCATATAAGAACGTGAGCGGGCTCGAGTACCACATATTCCAGTCGCGCAAGTCTAACAACCATCTAATGCTTGGAAGTCCTGGCAACAAGAGCGCGGCAGATGGGCTTGACGGCGGGTCCGACGACACTATGCCGGACGTAGTCATGGCCGAGAGCAATGCCAGCGCCGAGCTACTCGATAGTCTTATTCACGGATCCGCAGCAACCCCCGGCAACCACGCTGACGACGGGGGATTGGCGCTGACTTCTCCTACACAGTCAGGCGTAGTGCCAGGATCGCCGGCGTTGCAGTGCGTTGAAGTGGATTGCTTGACGAGGTTTAGCAGCGAGTATGCGCTGCGGCAGCACGTTGCAACGCAGCATCCGCGTCCCATTCGCAGGGCTATCAAGCCGTCCAACCGAGCAAAGCCTGGTCGCAATGCGCCGACTGAGCAGCCATCTCCAAATGCCTCGTTTTGGAATACCACGACGATCAACGACGTCTTGGGCGCGGCTGCGATGGAGTCGGCCGCTATAGGCGGCGTCGGCCAGACGGCCATGGGCCTTGGCTCCATGCCGACTATCCCCGAGAGCGGCATATCAACGCCTGTCAGCCAAACGATGGAGGCAGCTGTGGCGATGGCCGCAGCAATGGGCTATGGGGCTGACCAGCATGGACTGGCACTGACGTCCAACTCCTCGGACGTAGGCCAGCCTTTGATGGGTCGTGGCAGACAAGCAGCGCATCGGCGGCTGATGCTTCAGGGCATCTCGAACCAGCCGCTCTTGCAAGCGACTGCGGGGCCCTTCCTCTCCGCGCCGGCGCTTATTAACGCAAACGGAGGCGAGCCAAACATTGGCTCGTACTTTGCCCTGGGCCTCAGCCACGCGAGCGACGCGCATCAGCACCATCACCCAATGACGCCTACGCTCTTTGGTGTTTCGAGCGTCGGAAACGCCCCCATGCCCCCCGAGTCGATGGATGCGGCCGCTGCATCGATGATGCTTGAGGCGATGAGTCAAGCGGCAGCAGCCTCCGCGACTGGAAACGAGGGCCAGCTAAGCCTCAATGCCACTCGCCAGGACTCTGCTGCGCACGAGGGCGATAATGTCAGCGACGCTGCACTGGCGTCCAACTATTTGCAGGACATGGGCGGCGGCGGCGGCGGCATGGACAATATGTCGCTGAATATGCAGCTGATGCATAGCATGATGGGCGGCAACTCCTTCTACATGCCACCTCACGACAATGATGGAGGCAACCAGGCGGCCAATGTCGGTGGAAACGGCGAAGGCGATGTAAATATGGAAGATATACAGCAAAAGTACTCGCGCAGCCAGCGCTCGGACTCGTTTGACCTGTCATCGGTGGCGACCGTGCCCAACAGCGGTAGCAGCAGCAGCACCATCCAGCCTCCAGCCATGACACCTGGCGATGTTGTAGAGCCCTCGGCGACGATGAGCGCAGGGTCAAAGTCTGGCGCTCATTCACAAATCGCAACGGCCTTGATGTCTAAGCGCAACTGGCAGCAACAGCAACAGCAGCTCCAGCAGCAGGTGCCAGCGGCCTCTAATACCAACCACACGCCTACTTCTGCGGGTCAGCAACAGCCGGGGCTTTTGCCATGGACGCACGGCTTTTCGGCGCTGGGCCTGCTGCCCTTTCCTAGCGACAGCCACAACAGGCAGGCGATGAGCGACGGATTTCCACAGCCGCAGCACCAGCATCGGTTCTACACACCGCAACCTACGGATCTTGCCCAGTTCCAGACCCAGCAGCAGCCACTGCAGAGTATGCACTCGGATATGCAGCAGCCCGCCTCTGCGGCGGCACCCAATTCTGCTGGCCCCAGGTACCAGCGCCAGTTTGTGTCGACGCTTCAGCTCGGCCAACTGCAGCACTTGCCGCTGCAACACCCACCACCGCTATACAGCAGCAACAGCATCATCCCGTGCCCTGCGCTCGGGTGCAGACAGGCATTTACCGATGCAAATGCGCTCAAGCACCACCTGAGCTACGACCACCCTCGTGATGCGCCAACTATGATGTCGGCCAACGCCAGCAACCCAGGCAGTCCCATGGAAGGATTCCTCTCCACCATGCCCACCAACCATCAGGCTCCGATGTTCAGCCTGGCAAATGCTCCTATGTCGGCTGGCGCTATTCTTCAGCCTCGCCATCAGCCGCAAGGCATGCTCCACTTGGATCCGGCACTGGCGCCCGGAACGGCGGCGAGCGACCGAAGCAAGGCGCCGCACTGGATTGACACCAATACGTGGAGTACGTGGATCGCTGCTGCGAATGGCCAAGGCGACGTCACTGCCGCCGCCGCTGCAACTGCCATGGGCATTACGCCTGGCATTAACGGTCCGCAGGCATTTATACCCGCAGTGTCGACGCCTCTCAACCTGCCCACTTACTCGCACACGCAGCAGCAGCAGCATCCAGCAACCAGCGAACTGTTGCAAATGTTTCAATCCGTCAACAGAGCAGACACATCCTAGCTCGAAAAAAAAAAAAAACAGTTGCACATTTTTTTTGCTCCATCTATCTCAATGTTTCATTCTTTAGCAACTTTAAACCAACTGTAGTTTACTTATTATCACTATAAAACTAATTTTTAGAGTTACACTTTTATTAGTGCTGAAACGGAAAAGCCGAGGCAATCGCGACAAGCCAAAAGAGCCAAGGAAAACACGTCATCTGACAATGGCCGCGGGCGCTCGGATTGTATGCTCATATAGCACGTCCAATGGCACTCTTTGATCCAGCCTGCTCGGGGAATGCTCAGAGCCCAGCACTATTGTGTGCAGTCCAGATCAGGCGTGCTCAGCACGGTCCTGCTCGCGCGGGATATCTGGTTTGCTGCCAAAGCTCCACTGATCAAATTGCAACAGCCGATTGTGCCTGTGTTTGGGCGCAGCGAATAGCAAAAGATCACTTGTCAGAGAGCTGCGCGTGGCGTGTGGGATTCCGTTTGCCTCTGCGAGCTCCAATTTCAAGTATTTCTCTTTCTAATTTTTTTTCTAAAGCACTTGACGATTTTCCAGAGATGCCGTCGAGAACGCCGCCGCCAATGGTGCGCATAAACATTCCGACCGTTAATCTCAGCGAGGCATGGGCACCGACACCACTGCGCAAGCAGCGGCTGGGCGTGCGGTTAGTGCGCCTATACTTGCCGTGCCTGCTGATATTCTCGCTGGTTATGAACATATACTACTTTACACGGCCAGCGCCGCTCTCTCTGCCGGGCTCTTTGTCGTCGACACGAGCCAAGGACCGAGCGCACCGCGAATACGAGTCCGTGGACTTTAAGCAGCTGACGGACTTGGTACTAGTACCTGGGCACGGCGTATACTTGGGCGACGGATCGCCCCTGGACGAGGCTAGCTGGTATCTCTTGGACGAGCAGCGTGGCGAGGTGGGTGCATTCATGGCGCATATCGGCAAGGCCGTGGAGATAGTCAAGGAGCACGATCGGTCGCTGCTGCTGTTCAGCGGCGGCAAGACGCGAGTCGAGGCTGGTGCGTATAGCGAGGCGCAGGGATACTGGGCGGCGGCTGACCGAATGGGCTGGCTCACAAAGGACGTTTACCGCCGAGTGGCTACGGAAGAGTTTGCCCGCGACTCGTACGAGAATGTGCTCTTTTCAATTGCTCGGTTTCACGAAATTACAGGCAATTACCCAGACCGGATAACGGTGGTTGGCTTTGACTTTAAGCGGGAGCGGTTCTTGAATCTCCACTTGCGAGCGCTGAGGTACCCAAAGATCCGCTTCAACTACGTGGGCATCAATCCGCCGGGCGACTCGGTACAGCTGCTGAGGGCTGAGCGCAGGAACGCCTACGACCTGTTTGTCAAGGATCTATATGGCTGCTCGGGCAAGCTCGCCGAGAAGCGCATGTCCCGGAACCCGTTCAGCGCGAACCACGGCTACGCCAAGTCGTGTCCCGAGCTGTCAAGCTTCTTTGACTACTGCCCGGCTAGCCCGACTGCGGTCTATGACGGAGCACTGCCCTGGCTGAACTAGCGCGTAATTTTTTCGGGGGAGATGATTTGCTGCGAATCACGTCCAAGAAAAGTCGAGGTTCGAGGCGCGACATGACTCACAGCTTTGCCTGTGGCTGCTATCTCGGATTGCTTCTCATCTCTGGGTAACTTTCTTCTTCCGATTTATATACTCTTTCTTTTTCTTGCGCTCTTCTCCTACCTTGACAAAATTAATAATGCTTCGCGTTCTCCGCTCTAGCGCTACCCGGGTAGCTGGAAGAGGCAAGCAGCTGCGGTGCTTCTCATCGTCCGCTCCTTCTCTAGAGGAGGGCGAAAAGCCGCGAATGAACCGATACAGCTCGGTCATCACGCAGCCAAAGTCGCAGGGCCCGTCGCAAGCAATGCTGTACGGTACCGGGCTGAAGGAGGCAGACATGGAAAAGGCGCAAGTCGGCATATCGAGCGTGTGGTTTGAGGGCAACCCGTGCAACATGCATTTGCTGGATCTGGCCGGGAAGGTCAAGGAGGGCGTTGTAGCGGCCGGCCTGGTCGGTATGCGGTTCAACACGATCGGAGTCAGCGACGGTATCAGCATGGGTACTCGCGGTATGTGCTACTCGCTGCAGTCGCGCGATTTGATTGCCGACTCTATCGAGACGACGATGAGCGGGCTGTGGTACGATGCTAATATCTCGATCCCCGGCTGCGACAAAAACATGCCTGGCGTGCTCATGGCCATGGCGCGGCTCAACCGGCCGTCGATCATGGTTTACGGCGGCACGATCAGACCCGGAAAGGGGTGCCAGGGCCAGCGCTACGACATTGTGTCGACGTTTGAGGCGTACGGCTCGTATGTGGCGGGCAAGATCAGCGAGGCCGATAGGTTTGACGCCGTCAGGCACGCGTGTCCGGGACCGGGCGGATGCGGCGGCATGTACACGGCCAACACTATGGCGACTGCTGCCGAGGCCATGGGCATGACCCTGCCGTACTCGTCGTCGTCGCCTGCTACGTCGCAAGAAAAGCTCGACGAGTGTTTCAAGGTCGGCGCGGCCATCCGCAATATCCTTGAGCTCAACGTGTGTCCAAAGGATATCATGACGCGCAAGGCGTTCGAGAACGCTATCACCATCGCCATTGCCATGGGCGGGTCGACCAACGTCGTTCTGCATTTGATTGCCATCTCGCGTGCTATCGGTATCAATCTGACGTTGGACGATTTCCAGGAGATCTCGAACCGCACGCCGTTCTTGGCCGACATGAAGCCCAGCGGCAAGTACGTGATGGAGGACTTGCAGGCCATTGGCGGCACGCCGGCGATTCTCAAGTACCTCATGTCTGAGGGGTACATTGATGGCTCGACGATGACGGTGACGGGCAAGACGCTGGCCGAGAACTTGCGCGACCTGCCAGGGCTAGTTGAGGGCCAGGACGTGATCTACCCCGTGAAGGCGCCCATCAAGCCCTCCGGTCACTTGCAGACCCTGTACGGCAACGTGGCGCCCGAGGGATCGGTGGCCAAGATCACGGGCAAGGAGGGACTGCGGTTCGAGGGCACAGCCAAGGTATTCGAGTCCGAGGACGACATGTTGCGCGCGTTGGAGCGTGGCGAAATCAGCAAGGGCCACGTCGTTATCATCCGCTATGTGGGTCCTCGGGGCGGACCAGGAATGCCCGAGATGCTGACGCCGAGCAGCGCGATCATGGGCGCTGGATTGGGCAAGCATGTGGCGCTGTTGACTGATGGCCGGTTCTCGGGCGGAAGCCACGGATTCATTATCGGCCACATCACGCCCGAGGCGCAGGACGGAGGGCCGCTGGGTCTGATCCGCGATGGCGACCGCATTGCCATTGATGCAGAGACACGCCGCATTGACGCCGTCGATGTGTCGGAGGCTGAGATGGCTCAGCGTCGCAGCCAGTGGGTTGCACCACCTCTCAAGGCCGAGCGCGGAACGCTGTACAAGTACATCAAGAACGTAAAGACTGCGTCCTTTGGCTGTGTCACCGACGAATGAGATAGAAAGGACGCGCGATACAGTCAAAGAGATAAAGCACGAGCAAAAAGAAAATGACACCTATTTAGGCAAATGTGTGCTTTTTTCTTTTCTTTTCTTTTCTTTTAGTCTTTTTGCCTCCCAATATAAAGAAATGTCTTTTTTTGCTTTGCCTTTATGACATGGCCAAAGATCTTGCTTTTTTCCATGATGTTGAGGCATCGTTTATTGCCATTTCTACTCTCAACACAACACTTTTTTTTACCTCTCTTGACATACTACTATATTTTTATTTGACTTATTTCAACTCTTGTATTATTTAAAAAAAAATGAACCTGCGTAGTTCGGTATTAGCAGCTATCCTCGCGCTGTCATCATGGCAAGTCGTTCGTGGAGCAGATGATGTATTCACGATGAGCAAAAGCTTCACCAGCGGCAGTGGCGGCGGCGGCGGCGGCGTAAACATTGGCAAAGCCGGAGGTGCTGATTCCATCTCCAACAGCACAGCACCCGGCAGTAGCATCACTAGCAGCACCAGCAGCAGCAATGTGATTAGCCAGCCAACAAATGTGGCCAACTCGGGAGCCTGCGACTCTGGCTCAATTCTGTGCCCGGTATTTGGCTGTGTTCAGGGCACGCAGTGTCCGTTGGCCTGCTCAGCACGCATCTCGGCGCTGACGTGCACGGGCAGCATTAATGGGCACGGATGCAAATGGGTGTCCAACACTTGTGTAGAAGATCGGCAATGCCAGATAGCGGCCAATGGAACTTGTCCCACGGGATGTCAGGGCTGCGGCGTATTCCAGTGCGTCAACCAGGGTCTCCAGTGCCCCGTTATGTGTCCGCTGTTGCCGCAAGCCGGATGTGGAAAGGCGGCTACGGTCAATGGATTGGGCTGTGCGTGGGTCGCTGGTCAATGTGTCGTGTGGGATGCAATTAATGGCGGTATGCTGGGTGCTGGCCGTATTATCGCTGCTCAGTATGTCCCACCCGTGTTGAGTCCGGCGGAAAGCGCCAAACTGTTTCCTCCTCTGGTTCCGACTACTACTACTACTTCCTCCACCACTTCCTCCACACTATTATCTGTTACTCCGACACTGACGCTTATTTCATCATCAGTGTCGAGTTCTCAGCCATCTGCGTCGCCGACTACTCTGGCTCCCGAGAAGGATTCGCAGCAAGTGCCCGGTGGCAAGAAACCAAAGGGAATGAGCTCGGGCGCGAAGGCAGTACTCGTCATACTGGTGATGGCTATATGCGACCTCCTTTCGTGGTGCGCCCTTTATTACCTTACCAGAGACAAGGTCAATTTCCACCAACCCTCGTCGCAACGCGCCAGCCAAAAAGTCTTGCCCATATATAATGGATCGGCGGTATTCGCCACCACTGCCCGGAACAACAGCAGCAGCCGGAATAGCTACGGGAACATGAGCACGCTGTGAGATAGCACCACGTATGGCCAGTAAATGCGTATAAATGGTGTATTGCCATTTTTTTCTCTTCTATTTGGCTATGTGATTTAGACCAACTTGCACTGTAAATATTGCTTCGGATGCCGAGCACAACAAACAATTTTTTTTCTTTCCTACCTCAGATAATCTTCATCTTCATCCTGTATTTCTCAAATAGTACTTTAAAGCAAAAATACACACACACATTGCCATTTACATAAAGTACATCGACTCATCCAAGGCGTTATTGAGCTTCAAGATCTTTGCAGCTGCACCTGGAGCACCCGCCGCGGCTCTTCCGACCGCAGTACCAACACCTCCGTAGTATCCGCTGCTCGACGACGTAGCCTCCTCAAATTCATGGCCCATGTCGACCAAGTGGCAGCGCGCGCGATCCGCCACACGATGCGCATAGTATACAGGCGGCACGAGCGAGACAGAGCGCGTACAAATGGCATAGGTATAGCACAAATGATACGTGAGCTGCTGGATGGCATCAGCAGTAAACTTTGCATCGTCGTGCAACACGTAGTAGTGCGTCGGGCGCGACGTGCCCTGAATTGCCGCATGAGCAAACAAGTAAAAGTCAATCATCCCCGGCATAGTCACTGAGCGATCAACGACGGTGCCCGGCACGCAGTTGCCGGTGCGGTCGCCGTCGCGGCCCATGGGGAAGAAGCGCGTATTGTGGCGCTTGAGCACAGCCAAAAAAGTGATCTCGGGCTTGTACCCCTTTTCAACAGAGGCGCATGCGCGCTGGATCTCAATGAGCTCGCGGTCGCGCACCTGGCTGAACTGCGACTCGCTGACGCCGTCGCGGTAAAAGATGATGCGCTGGGGTTTATGCCCCGTGCCCTTAAAGTACAGCTTGAGGTGGCGCACCACGGCCTCCTGCATCTTGTCGACCATCTCCTGGCGCGACGGCAGCTGGATCAGCGTGGCGACATAGCGTAGGCCCAAAAAGTCTGTTGACCCGACGACAGAGGCAATCGACGGCTTGTGCTGCTCGCCGGGCGCTGGGTGCGTGACGTCGCAGCCCAAAAACAGCGTCGGCTTCCTGCGCAGCAGCGTCTCCATATGCGACGACGGCAAGCCCTGGTTGACGCCGCCCAGCTTGGCGTTGATCTTCAGGCAAAGGTTCGCGCAGTACTGCATATTGGGTCGCATGGCGTGCTTGGACTGCATGCACTGCGTGTGGATGCCCAGCGTGGTGTAGGCGCAGTTCTTGACCGTCTGGTACACTTGCGTGTTTGTCGACGGCAAGATGACTAGCAGCAGCTGCGGCGCGGCGTTGGGCGGCAGGCGGATGCTCTTGCGCGCGTGCTCCATCTCGCGTGCAATGTCGGCATTAGGGTTGCCGTAGACGATGGGCGGGCGTGGCTCGTTGATCATGAACCCCGTGCTCTTGCAAGAGTTGACTAGCATCGTCACGAAGCCTTGCACCGCCCCATCGTTCACATAGTTGCGGTTGGCCAGGACCAGGACCGCCCAGTAGTCGAGCGGCTTGCCAGCCACCAACACCTTCTTGTTTTGCATGTTCCACGCTCCGCCCTGCGGCACAAACGACGAGTCACGCGAGGATCGGTTGTAGTCGATGGTGGGCGGCGCCATCACGCGCGACTCGACCTCGGCAAGTTTGTTGGGCAGCACCAGGCCAAACGACTGCACGACGGGCGAGCGGCCCAAGTTCGTCTGCTGCAGGACGTCCATGATGCGGTGCATGTTGTCGCTGGGCTTCTGACAGGCAAAGCGGACCATGTCGGCAGTCTGCCTCTCGTCCAAGTGGCCCTTGTAGCGCTGGTTCTCGGCAATGTCGCAAAACTCGATGGGAAACACCGCGTTCTTGCGGCCAATGAGGCCCGGCAAGAACGAGTAGTTGAGTTTGATGTTGTAGCGGCGCTGGTAGTACTGCGCAACCGTGATGTTTACTGGACGGCCAGGCTTGTCGGGGTCCTCCCACTCGAACGACTCCTCGTCAAGGCCCTTGGACGTCGTGCCGCGCGCCGAGAACTTGCGCTTGCCCTGGATCCCGCGGTGGTGCATATGGAGTATCAAGCCCCGCAGGAATGTCCCCATCTCGCGCAAGGTCTGCGGCGACAGCCGGCCGCGGAGCATATTGGGATCTCTGACATTCAAAATGTCCATCAGAGACTTCATGAGGCTACCGGGCGTGTACATGGCAGTGACCGCAGTGTTGACGTTGAGGTAGAGGCGGTCGATGCCAGGACGCACGCTGAACGAGAAGCCGCGCCAGAGCTCCAAGCCGCCCGACGTGGCCTTGGACTGCTCGCGCGTAAAGAACGACCGGTTGAATCCAATCATCTCCAAGTGCAACACCGACCCGATGGCAAGATCAAGGGCATTGAGCGCAGACTGTATTTCACCGACGTCAATGTTGCCTCGGCCAGTAATGAACGCTGTCAGGATGCTCGTGTTGACGACGGCAGACTCTTGCAAGCGGACCTTATAGTTTTCAGTGCGTCCGTCTTCATTATAGCTCACTTCCAGCTCCAGGACCTCCTTGGGGCCGCACACGCGCTTAGGAGCGTAGGCAATCTTGCGCGCGTCGTAGACCATCGCGATGCCCTTGAGCTTGGTCTGGCGGTGCTCCCTCATGGCTGCGTCAAAGACGGAGCGCATGTATGCGGGCGGCGGCAGCTTCTTAAAGTCGCCGCGCTCGGGTCTGACGGTGACATCGTACTGGTAGATATCGCCCTCGGGGTACTTTGAGATCTCGATGCAGTTGGCAACCACCTTCTGGCTTCTGCCGAGGGTGCCGTAGGGCGCAGAGCCCGGTGCTTGCATGGCAAGGGAGCCGCCGGGTCTCTGAACGGGGGGCGGACGGAAACTCATAGATGAATAAATTAATGATAGAGGATGTGAGTAGTTTGCTGGTGGATGATAAAATAAAAAAATTTTAAAGACAGAAAAGAAAAAAAAAAAGTTGTTTTGTGGTGGGAGAGCAGGCTGGTATTTGTAGTGCTACCGCATTCTCTGTGTCAGCCAACCGCAGGGTCACGCTTTACTGTGATGTATCAAACCTCCGCGTAGTGTCAAGGATGAGGGAGTTTCGAATCAAACCACATCCAAGATTAGCGTGATTAGCGCCTTGTTTACACTAAGATTTTTTATGTAAGATTTTGCGTGTTTACGAGACCTGATCCCCACTTTCACATCCCCCCTCTCCCCACGTTTTCCCTTTATTTTATCTTGTTCTTTTTTATTTTTATTTTGGCTTTTTTACTCGTAGATTACTTCAAATCATGTCGAATTTCGGACGACAGCAGCACATGCTGCGACCTGATAGCCGAGCCAGCCAGAGCACTGGAGGAGGGCGCTTCACGCACGCACTCAGCGCGGCTATCAAGCGCGAAGACTACAGTCGGCCTCCGCCACTCCCACCCACAGCAAGCAGCAAGCAGCAATACCAGCCCGAGGAGCAGCTCGAAGAAGTGGAGCAAAAGATAACGCTGGCTTTACAAGCCATCGATGCAAACTTTGACCACTGCCAGCGAACAATGGCCCGAGACGTGATGCCCAAAGTCGAGCGCCTAGCCAAGCTCTCCAGCGAGCTGTTGCAGGCGTCCCAGCCCTGGCTCCAGTTCTTTATGGCCGTAGCAGCAGCCGACGACAACGACGAGCAAGCCGAAGAGGAGATTGCCGCCGCCGCTATAGCAGACCCAGATGACGAGGAGGAGACCAGACGGGGCCCGCTTGGCGTCGCGCAGCGCACGGCTATTGAGGAGCAGATGCATAAGGGCGATATTACGGCGCGGTTTCCTGGCGAGGCGGAGGGCATGAGCCGCCGGCAGCTGGAGGCGTGGAACAACGCCCAAGTGGCGGACGACGAGGACGACCCCGCGGACATTGACGCGGAGATCGCCACGCCGCAGCTGACGTCGCGGTACATGACGCAGGAGCTCAGACTCGCGTCAGTGGACGTCAAGCCGCAGGCGTCGGCAGCCACGCCCACGACGCCGCGCGTGCGCAACCTGAAGCGGTCGGCCGAGATATTCAGCGTGTCTGCGAAGAAGCGCAAGCTGGGCACGCCAGCGGCCAAGGCCACACAGGAGAGTGGCGGCGGAGGCGTGGCGGCGCCATCGACGCCGCTGTCGATGATGCGCGCGCTGGTGCACGCCAAGGGCCGCACGGGCGGCGGCGGGGGCGTTGGGTTCCGCGGCGTTCCTCCGGGCAGCGGGGCGTCGCATGCGTCAAAGAACTCGTCGTCGATGGGCACGGCCGATCTGATGCCCGACACCAGCCCGCCGCACACCACGACGTTCACGCTGCCAAAGTCGCGCCGCCGCATTGCGCCCGCCCACAGCAGCCTCGGCAGGGGGGGTGGGGCGCCTGCGGGCGGCGCGTATGGGTTTGGCGAGCAGGAGGAAGAGGACGACGACTTTGACGACGAGCTTGTCGGCGAAATCGACAGCCTCATCCGCCGATACGACAGCCCCAGGCCTCCGCCGTCGGCGGCTGCGAGCTCGGTGGCGGGCAGCCGCGGCGTGGCGTCGGCGGCGCGGAGCGAGGCGCCGTCGAGCAGCGGCGGCGGCGGCATGAGCGCACTGGCCAGCAAGTACGCCAGCCCCGCCGTCGGCGTCAAGGCCGAGGAGGCGGCACGGATCCAGGGCCTGGTCGCCGACATGGAGGAGATGCTCGGCGAGGCCGAGGCTATGGGCCAGGGCGCCGACGACGACGACGACGCCGAGGAGGGGGGGCTGGAGACTGCCGGCCGCGTATTTGCCGGCGAGCAGGCCGACGACTTTGATGATGACGACGACCTTCCGTCGCCGCCGCACATCTCGTCGGATATTGACGGCGCCGGCGTGGTGGTGCCCGAGATGCCTGCAGCGGTGGCCGAGGCGCCAGCAGCAGCGGCTGCTCGCGCGCTGAACCCCCCGGCGCGGCGCACGTTTGGCGGTGGCGGTGCTGCTGCTGTGCGCACCGTGCTGCGCATGGACGCCGAGGCCATGGACCGCGAGGACATGACGGTGGGCCACCTGTCGCCGCTGGGCAACCGCGGGCGCATAGCCGCCGGCGTGCGCCCGCTGCAGCCCATTGCCGCCGAGTCGCGGTTCCAGGCGCTGGGGAGCGCCAGCGACGAGGACGATCCGTTTGCACCGACGCCCGAGCGGCGCCGGCCCACCGCCGTGTCGCGCAGCAGCCGCTACGACGCTCCGGTGTCTGTGCAGTCCGAGCGGACCGCGGGCGCAGCAGGCTCGGGCCTCCTCCCGCAGTCCGCGCGGTCCTGGGACGGCGGCGGCAGCGGCAGCCTGGCGACGGCGCTGGGCTCGGAGCCTACGGCCACCTACGACAGCTCGCGGCTCCGCCTGCGCGGAATGCCGGGCGACCTCCTCCTCCTCGACATGCACACCGCCGACTCTTCTGCGCGGTTCAATGGCGGCGGGGAGGGAGAGGGGGAGGAGGAGTATGACGGGACGACGACCATTCTGCCGACGCGCGAGATGCTGCAGCACGCCGCCGCTCAGGCCGCCGCAGAGGGCAGCGAGCCTCTTGAGATGGCGGCGCCGCCGCATGACCGTGACGATGATATGCGCAACTCGGTGGTCGTCGATTCGCCTGGCTCGTCGTACTCCGAGTCCCTGCCGCTGGAGATGCGCGACTTTGATGTGGATCTGTTTCCGCCTGCCTTCCGCACTGCGCCGGCTTCCTTGCAGCTCCGCGGCCTGTATGATTTGATCCGGTCGCAGGACCAGCGGATCTGGGCGCTGGACGACCTCGTCGCTGAGCTGGCCGCACCCTCGGTGCCCGACGAGCTGCGCGGCGCGGGCGCTGGCGTTCTCGTCGTCCTCCTCGATCTGCTGGCTCGCCGGCGTGTGGTGCGCGGTGTCGCCGATGGCCTGTGGTCTGCCCACTAACTAAGCAAACTTCCGAATCGACGACCATCTTCCCCTCCCCCCCCTAATCCGGCAAATGTGCACGCCAGCCCCCCCCCCACTCCCCTACCCAGAACGTATCACAAGCTTGGGGCCATGCATTCAACTTCAGCTTCACTATATAGTCGAATCCATTAAATCCACATTATGTAAGTTTTATTTTATATTTTATTCTCGTCGCCCAGCAGCCCGCGATGGATCCGCTGCGCTTCTCGTGGATCTGAGCCAGATACGCTCGATATCGATCAGCTTGGAGGGGGAATTTTTTTTTCTCTTTTTGGAACTCGTGCGGCGGATTCGGAAGACATTTTGCAGAATCGTCAATTTGCATCTGGTCTCTCGGGAGAACTACTGCAAACATAGTTCCACTGATCGCTTTTTGGAAACTAAATCACACTGTCTCTGAATCTGAACCACATATTTTTTTATTTTCATCGATGTAGCACAAATGTCCGTTGTGTCTACCAACCCGTTTGCCCTGCTGCCCGATGATGCGGCCGACAGCTTCGTGAACGTCGTCCCGAGCAAGGCTGCTGCCAAGCAGGCGCCCAAGAAGGTTGTTCCCGTTACGCCCGCCGCCGAGCGCGCCGCTCCCAGCGAGCGCGCCAGCCGGGGCACTGGCTACGCGTCCCGCGGAGGACCCCGCCGCACCGTTGGCACCACCCGCGCGCCCACCGACTCTGCTGCTCCCGCGTACCAGCCTGAGGAGAAGGATCGCTCGCGCCCTGTGCACCAGAGCCAGCGTGGCCGTGGATCGGCACGCGGTCGCGGCCGCCAGTTCGACCGTCACAGCGCCACCGGGCTGGTCGACTCTGAGAAGAAGGAGAAGCAGGGCTGGCTCGGCGACGAGAAGGACCTTGTCACCGACGGAGCGCAGGCTACGGAGGCAGCCAAGAAGGACAACCAGGACGGTACCCCCGCTGCGCCTGTTGCCGAGGAGGAGCCCGAGGAGGTCATCAAGACTCTGGACGACTACATGAAGGAGCGCGAGTCTGCCTCTGTTGACACCAAGCGCACGCTGCGCAAGGCCAACGAGGCTCGCGTCGACCAGAGCCAGCTCAAGGGCCAGGTCGCCCTGGACAAGAAGGACGAGGACTTTTTCTCTCCTATTGTCGCCCAAAAGTCGCGGAAGCAGAAGGTGCGCAAGGAGAAGATCTTTGTCGACATTGAGCAGCGCTTTGCTGACGAGTCTTCTCGCCGTGGCGCCTTCCGCGGTGGACCCCGTGGCGGCAGCAATGCTGGCCCCCAGAACCGTGGCGGCCGTGGTGGCTCCAGCGCTGGCCCTCGCTCGGGCGGCAACCGCGTCAACATCAACGATGAGCGCGCCTTCCCGTCGCTCTAGACCTTGCGTTTTAAAACAAATACGTAAGATGGGAGGAGGAGGAGGAGGGGAAGGAAGAGGTTGGTTACCAACGGAAGGTAGTTCTTTTTTTTTTCTTTCCATCTCTTCTATTATTTTGAGGCATATTGAAAGTTTTATTTCTTTTTGGGAACTCTAAATAACCATATAAAAAATAAGGGATATCATTTTAGACTAGGCGGAACTTGAATCCATAGTCGGGGTTGGCGGACGCTGGCAGTAGGATGTCCTTCCAGATAGCAAACAGATCCTTCTTTGTATCGTCCATATCGATGACTACGCGCATTTTATCGTCCTGCCAGCAGTCAATAACGACCAGCCTCAGACGATTAACCTTGAGCGCGTCTTCCGTCAACAGCTTGAGAATACGGTTAGGCGTGCCAACAGCAATATCAACAGCCGTAGTTTTGAGCGTCTTTTGCTGATCCGAGATTTTGATATGCCGACTAAACAGCTTCAATACTCCGCGCTTCGACACAGGCCTCAGTCTCTTGACCAAATCAATGACGCGCAACGCAGAACTGCAAATAACCAGGACTTGCGGTGCTCCATGCATCACTTTGTTTTTACTCTTGCCAGTAGATACCGCTGTCTTTGCCAACTCCTCGAGACAAGTAGCCGACCCCCAAACCAGCGTTCCAGCTGGTGGTTGGTAGATGTGTCGTGTATCCATTAGGTGGTCGGAGAGCTCGAGATCCGTTATTCCGGGAGTGCTCGCCTTTTTCATGAATTTGTTCCAGAGCTCTGCTTGCTCTGCGGGCTCGTGGGGGACGCTGAACTTGCTGGTTTTCGAGCGCTTGCCATTGCTTTTGTTGGTGGTAGTTGCTGGTGGTGGTGGTGGTGGTGTCTGCGCTTTGCGTTTCTTTGAGTTTGCTGGTGGTTCTAGGTTGACCGAAAGTGTGGTTTCTGTGTCGCTACTCGATACATAGTCGTTGTCTAGTGCAAAATCGTCCTCTAGGTCGTCGGCCAACGTAGGTTTGCGTGCCATTCTCGTACTCTACAAAAAAAAAATTATGAGAATATACTGTAAAAACAAAGGAAAAAAAGAGTGGTTTAAACCTTGTTTCAATTCACGGGATATCAATTTTTTTTTTTTGGCGGGCTTGATCGGATCCAACAATCGTTTTTGGCTGATCACGATGACAATGGAAATGCACTATCCAGTATTTCCTTCAGCAAACCCACAGGCAATACCAGCGTCCCGGGTCTGACCAGTATCTCGCCCAGCGGTGCATGACAAGTGGTTGCTTTTATTTTATAAAGTGGAAGCTTAAAGGTTGCAACAAAAAATATTTATTTGTTGTTTTGCATTTGTATAGCCTAAGACTGATCCAATTTGTAAATTATACCACCCTTTAGCAGCGACTTTACGCTAGCATGGGTTTCAAGGCCACCTACCACTCCTGCTGCCATCGCTTTGGCCGCCACAGCACTGTAACCATAGTTCCGCATCAAGCTGTCTGCAAGGAGATTGATTTTGGGTCTTTTGGCCATGTAGCAGGCATAATAATCAAACCAATGCTTTATGTTACGGCTAAATGCAGCAAACTTCTTGGTCTTGAAGGGGAAGATGGTATACCCGCTGCAAGTGTTAAGATGTGCTGCCAAGTTGCGAGCATCCTTTCCAGTGTATATTGCGAGCGCACCATTATCAGGAGCATCTAGCTCAGGTATAAGCTCTGGGGGTACCTCAAATTGCCCAAGCCTCTCCCTAAGCCGACTGGAGCACTCGCAGCCGCGTTTAAACACGCGTTTAAGTGAACATAGACACGTGTGCTTGGAGTCGCACAAAAAGTCGGGATGGTATATAGCAAATATCGTTCCTGCTTTGGTGGGAGTCTTCATTATGTCCTCCCTGAGCTTCTCTGCGTTGTCGTACACAGGTATGTACACTGGCTTTTGCTGCTTGGGCGCGTGTTGTCCTGACATGTGTTGCACGTAGTACTTGAGTAAAGCGTTGAGCTGGCAAGTAAAGAAAAGTAGATGCAAAAAAAGTACGAGGCCAAGAGAAAGTGAGAAAAGGAAAAAAGACGTGGGCGCCCTCCATTTCCCTTTATCCTACGTAATTGAGTGCAGCAAAAGCTTGGCAAGCAACCTTTCAGCAGCACTTTGAGCGTAAAAGCAGCAAGTCCCAATGCTTTCAAAGGAGCCAGCTGATGGACAAAGTCTCCACTTTTTTTTTTAATTTATTCTGTCCCCAACTGTGCACACCTTTTCCCAGCAACACTGGCTGCGGCAACTGCCAAAGAGTGAGAGGAGAAATACTCTACTCTTAGAAATGACATGACCAAATCCAATAAAGGCTTGAGAGCCAGTCAAGCACTCTCATGCTTTGTTTTTCTCATACACACGCACACACCCACGCCCACGTAGTCAGGTAATTACGACTCACCAATCTGTTTTGGTATTGCCTTATTAACAAGGTAGCATGTAGATAATTATTAATTAAAATTGCAAAATCTACAGTATTTAACATTTGTAAATCATAACATTTGGCAGAGACTTTCTTTTAACAAGGGTTCTGATACCGTCTAGCTTAATTCTTGCTATCGTGTTGGCATGTGTTGCACTTATACCATCCCTTCGCATCAATTTGTCCGAAACAAGTTTGATTTCGGCTTTTTTGACGTTGTAGTGAATATAGTAATCAAAGAAGCCCTTTACGCCATGTCGAATTTCAGCAAAGTTCTTGGTCGTGAAAGGGAATATAAAATACCTGCTGCAAGTACTAAGCTTTGCTTCCAAGTCGCAAGCATCTTCTCCAGTGTAAATAGAAAGCACGCCTTTATCGGGAATACTCGGCTCAAGCACCAGCTCTTGAGGTATCTCAAATTGTCCAAGCTTCTCTCTAAGCCGACTGGAGCACTTACAGCCGCGCTTAAACACACGTTTAAGTGAACATATACACTTATGCTTGGAGCTGTACAACGAGTCGGGATGGTATATAGCATATATTACGCATGTCTTGGCTGGGTATTCCATTATATACTCCTTGAGCTTCTCCACATCATCATACACTGGCACATACTTTGGTTTATGTTGTCCAAACATGCACTGCTCGCGGTACTTAAATAAAGAATAGAACTGGCGAGTAGAAAAAATAGATGCGAAAAGTAAGGGTTCAAGAGAAAAGAAAAAGAAAAAGTGGGCGCCTTCCTTTTCTTCAGCCCAGCATAGCAAAAGCTTGGCAAGCAGCTTTTTTGGCAGCACTTTGAGCGTAAAAGCAGCAAGTCCCAATGCTTTCAAAGGAGCCAGCCGATGGGCAAATCCTTCGCCTTTTGCTTATTTTATTCTGTTGGTTGCTGCTTTCGGAAGAGCATGAACTTCGAGACTTGCACTCGCGCCATCCAAAGTTGTAAGGACCTTGTCCACCATCTCACTTTTTTGAGAGTGCTGATGGCAGCACAGATTGAAAAACAAGCATCCACAAAGCTCATTTGCTATAACACTACGTATTTGAATTGACCAAAATAAAATATATAGTGAAATAATGGATATGATCTAAATGCTAGTAAACTAATTACCCACTTTTTATAATTGAGAATGAACAACAGAGCTGGTACGCTTTGTTGGAAAGCACTGCACTCAAAACTAATTGATACTATTCATTATTGAATCATACTCATTTTGGTCAAAAAAATGGGCTTGCCTGCGTTTCAAATCGAAATAAAATGTCTTCGAATATAAAATCATTTTTTTCTAGTCCTGAACCATATGCATTTACATCATCAGGTAATGTGTCGGCTACCAATACCTCGACATTGGTCTCGCCAAGTGCAGACATGTCGTTTTTCGAGCCAGTGTACATTACCAAACTACAATCGGCGATACGCAAAATCTTACCTAGCTGGTCCTCGGTAAAAAAGTCGTTTGCAGTTTCACCGCCTTGCGCTCCCGCAGTTAGCACGACACACTTGTTGAAGATTGATGCGTGGAGAAAATTTCTCAATTCGTCGATACTATTGAACCTTGGCGTGGAATACATTTTGAATACAGCTAGTTTTGTACTTTGGTGTAAAAAATACTTCCGAATAGGGTTGTGAGGTAAACCAAAAGAATGAAGACGAAAAATAGTGGAAAAAGGAGGGGGAAAGGTGGGCGCCTACTTTTTCTCCCCCTTCTTATAGCCTGCTGCCTCATAAAAGAGCGTTGACTGGAAACATGTCCCATCGATTTTCTTTGATGCCATCCTTCAAAGAGAGACTGCAAAACCCCTCCCTCCCAACCACCCAACGTCACTTTTAAACAAAAAAAAGAGCTTTAGTACTCGAAGGACAAAGAAGGGTATGGAAAATTCCTCTTCTCTATTGCCAGCTGCATGTTAACAGTGTTATTTTAGACTGGCGGTAAGGGGTCGCTAAACTCAGCATCGTCGCTAGCGCTATCCGTGTCCAGGACTGCGGCAGGGCCAGCAAACTCGGTAAACTCTGCCGAAGCCTTTTCTGCTGCTGCAATCGGCAGCTGGGCTTCTCCCAGGCCATCAGCAAGGTCGTCGACAAAGGGCGAGTATGGAGGGATGGCCCAGTCACGAATAAGCGAGTCATCCATGTCGAGGATATCCACAGGCTCAGCTGACGAGCCACCAGAGGCGCTAGGCCGCGGGCGCTGCTGCGAAGCCAGAATGCCAGGCGGCAGCCCAGATGCCTTTTGAAAGGCTGCGTAGCGGAGAGCCATGACCACTTGCACATTCGAGTCTTCCAGCGCAATATCCAGCGGCAGCAACCCGTAGGCGTCGGGCGTATCCCACTGCGCGCCCTTGCGGACCAAATACCATACCACGCGCACGTTGCCCAGTCGCGCAGCCAGGTGCAGTGCGGTGCCGCCCGAAACGCGCATCCCAGCCGCATCGCCCTTCTCGCCACCGCCGTCAGCCTGGCTTCCTCGAGGCGAGTCGTTAATGTACGAGGTTGCAGTTACTTGGGCGCGAGTGTTGGCGTTGGCGCCCCACAGGAACAACAGCTCCAGCATGCCAAAGTCACCCATACCCACGGCCTCGATCAGCGGCGTCGACCCAGACTTTGCATCATGGGCGCTGACGCTTGCGCCCTGAGCCAGAGCTTCCAGCGCCAGCGGCATATCGGCAGTACGCGCCGCGAGCGTCAGCTTGGCATCGGCGTCTCCGGGCTCAGCCTCTCTTTCGACGTACAGGCGATTGGCGTACTTCTGCATGACATAGGGCTGCTTCAAGTCGCGCGGACACTCTTGCTCGGGTTTTGTGGGCTCATCGGGCTTGGGCTCAACGGCCTCGTAAATGCGGTTCACGCGGTGGTTGCCGAGGCGCTGCATGATCTGCATAAGCTCGGGCTCCCAGTTGTCCAGCTTGATCGAGCGGACCTTGCTGACATGCACGCCAAGGCTGCGGTGGATGCCCGAGCAGTCGATACACACGAGCACGCCCAGGTTGATGACTGCCCACTCGGGCGCGCGCTTGCCACAGTCCACGCACCGGTCGTTGCCAGCCGGAAAGCGCATCTTGGCCATCCGCGTCTCTTGCACATTTGAGTCCGCGCCCAGCGGCGATGCAATGGCAGTTGCAGCATTCGAGCCGACCCGCTGGATGCTCAGCGACGTGTGCACTAGCGGCCCGCCCTCGGCAGCCACCGGCGATCCCGAGCGAGTGACAGGCGGCTGCGAGTTCGACCGCACTGCCTTCAGCGGCGCTACGCCCAGAGCCACGGTGGCATGGGTGGCAGGCGTGTGCGAGTACAGCGACGACTCGATAGCCTGCTTGAGGCACGCCTTCCACGCATTCAAGTCGGAGCTGGTCTCTGCCTGCAAAATGTAGGTGCGGTTCGGCGCAATCAGCTCAAAGACATTGCGGCGCTCGTGCGTGACTCCGCGCTTGACCATGCACAGGTGCAGGGGCACCGACTCCTTGTCCTTTTCGCTGTCGCGCTGAAAGTGCACCAAATGCCCGTCCTTGATCTCAAACCACCGCCGCTGCCACGACGCCATTATCGAGTACTGACTGCGCAGAAAGAGGTAGCCGGATATCTGGAACAGGCCGTGCGGACTAAGCGAGATCGAGGCAAGCGACCTGCGCTGTGACGAGGTCGAGGCCGCAGCGGCGGGCCGGCCGCCACCACTCCTGCCGCTACCAGCCATCGCAGATGCTACTGACAGCGAGTCCGCCGACGTGTGCTTGGCGCTCTTAGTGGCAGCTGCGGCGGCAGCAAGCTCGGCAGGGCCGTCCAGGGTGTCAGTGCTGCGAATCGAGTCGTAGTGCCCGTTGCCGTCGTCGTCCTGCTGCCCGACCTGGAAGTAGCCGCCATCGTCAATGGATCTATCCCGACCCCCATGGTGCGGTCCATCGCCGTGGCTGGGCGTGACAACCAGTGTCGTAGCCTCGTCAATCTCGACTTGAGCCGCGCGGCGGGCCTGGGCAATGTGCTCGCCCATCAGCCGCATCGTGGGCTCAAAGTCGCGGAACGACGAAAACGCCTGATGGTAGTGCGCGTACTGCGCATACATGAGCGACAGAAAGCCCTCGAGTAATTCGACGCGCTTGACCGATGCCAGGCTGTTCAGGTCCAAGGACAAGTGCTGCATCTGATTAGTGTATCGGCTCTTTGCTGCCTCCACGTCTCGCTCCTGCTGCTCCAAGAGCGGCTCCGAGGACTTTTTTGCCAACAGCTTGGTCAATTGCAGCTCATAGTCTCCCTGCAGCGAGTCCAGCCGACGCCTGGAGGCCTTGATCTTTGACACCAGCCCGCTGTCGGCTAGCTCCTCCATGGGTCGCACGAGTATCTGTTGCAGTTGCTCGCTTTGCATCAGTCTGTTTCGCTCGATTTCGCCCAGCACGTCGCCAAACCCAGAGAGAAACTGCTCGAGCTTTGCGTCCTTGAGCGGCGATAGCTTGGACATGGCTGCTACCCGGCGCACAATGTCCATGGACTTTGTGCCGTAGTCCGATGACACGCCCTGCAGCGTCTTGCTTGCCTTCACCAAGCCCTGGATGGAAGTCTCTAGGCCGCTGGCATACTCTTCAAACTCGCGCACCTTGGCCCGGTAGTGTGGCGAGTCAGCGACGCTCTCCTCCAAGTCTAGCAGTGACAGGGCATTGTCGCTCATTTCAAAAGGGTTATTAACGAGGATTGGAATCACTTATAGAGAGAAAAAAGATGCGACTGAAAATGCAATTGGGACAGATGTATAGTGCCTCTCTCTCTCGCCTGCTCACTTGCGTAGGCACGTGGGAATAGGACCGAGATCAGCAATCAATCGCCCTTGGATTCGATCATTGTGGCGGGCATGGTCACAGATGACAAGCTCGTCCATGGACTTGCGCATGGCAGCCATGGGTTTTGGAGACTGGTTGCAGAAGATACCAAATGCTGACGCCCTACATGGCCTGGCAGTCTGGGAGATCTATCGTGCTCGCACGGAGCTGTCACTCGATGGCACAAGGCTTGACGGCCTAGCCATGTTTAATCGCTGGAAGTCTGCTGTTGTGACGCGCATCGCTCACGACTTTTACTACGCATACTCAATTATCAAGGCCCCACGCATCTTCTCGAAACGCTGGTTGTCGGTGTCCAACCGGTGGTTTCACTTCGATCCTGGTGAAGAAACGCTTAGCGGGAAGCTCTTTTTCCGCAGCGAATCTCAACAAGTGGACGGCCGCCTCTCTCACATCATTCAACCTATCCCCCAGCAAGCCGCGGATGACAACACCAACGTCCCGGATCTGTCCAGTATCTCGCCCGACAGGGCACACTAAGGGGTAGTTTTTCATTAAGTAGAAGCAGATTAACGCTTCTTGGATTACCACAATACATGCTTAAAGGTTGCGCAAAAAAAAAAAGATGACAAGCTCGTCCAGAATATGCTCGCTCAGCAATCTCACGTGGATGTTGTCTCGGGATGGTACAGCTCGGAGAAGATGCGCGCAATTGCAGGCAAAAGGCGATTTCTCCTTTGAGCAAGCAGAGACTTGCTTCTTTGACGCCCAAAGCGCTGCCAAAAGCCGTGTTTACCAAGCTTTTACTGCACTCAATTATGTAGGATAAAGGGAAATGGAGGGCGCCCACATCTTTTTCCTTTTTCCCTTTTCTCCTTTTCTCTTATCCTCATACTTTTTTGCATCTGCTTTTCTTTACTTGCCAGTCCAGCGCTTTACTCAAGTACTACGTGCAACACATGTCAGAACAACCCGCACCCAAGCAGCAAGAGCCAGTGTACGTGCCAGTATATGATAATGCAGAAAAGCTCAGGGAGGACATAATGAAGACTCCCACCAAAGCAGGTATAATACTTACTATATACCATCCCGACTCTTTGTGCGACTCCAAGCACACGTGTCTATGTTCACTTAAACGCGTGTTTAAACGCGGCTGCGAGTGCTCCAGTCGGCTTAGGGAGAGGCTTGGGCAATTTGAGGTACCCCCAGAGCTTATACCTGAGCTAGATGCTCCTGATAATGGTGCGCTCGCAATATACACCGGAAAGGATGCTCGCTACTTGGCAGCACATCTTCACACTTGCAGCGGGTATTTCATATTCCCTTTCACGACCAAGAAGTTTGCTGCAATTCGTCGTGGATTGGATAGCTTGTTCGAATACAATACACGCTACAAAGCCAGAGCGGCTAAGGTGAATCTCCTTTCAGAAAAGCTGATACGGGATCATGGCTACAGTGCTAGACTAGCCTATTTGTTAGCAACAAATCGGATGGATGGTTTCATAACCTTTGCTGACGTAAAATCGCTGCCAAAGGGTATGATTTACAAATTGAAAGCCTACTAGTTTTTTTTTTTACTTTGGAAAGTTACTAATCAAATAACTATACGCTGCATTGCTAATGCAAATAATACTGGAACAGGTTCATGGGTCATTATGAGATGCCCATGGGTGTTAGCGGAAAACAAAAAAGAAGGAGAGCGCTTGCCCGGCTCTCAAATCTTGCATTTTTCTTCTTTCTTGCACTCTGGTGAATGATGCAAGTGTTGGTAAGTAAAACATGCGAGGACACTGCAAAGAAAAGACTAAAAAAAAGTGCATGGGGAGGGGAGGGAGAGAGACTTGCTTATTTGCGCTTGAAGTGTGCTGACAAACTCCAGTTGGCCAAAAGAAAAAGAAAAGTGCTGCAGTTGTTGCAACATCCTCCTCCTCACCACCCCCAAAAGAAAAACCGAGACTTTACAACTTGTGCTCGTCAAATGTGCATTGTTTGCTTCTTTGACGTTGGCGAAAGCAAGGCAACCAATGGCAATTGGACAGGGAAAGATCGACGTCAATGACATTTCCCTTCCTTTCTTTCGTCAACAGTTGTTCTTTGAAAACACTCGATTTTTTTCTTTTGCTGTCGCTTCACACAACGATGAAAAAATGTTGACCTCATGAAAAAAGTAAGGAAAGACGGGAAAAGAAAGACAAAATTTTTTTTTTTTTTTTTTCGCCGCAAGCGACAGAAAAACTTCCCCTCCTCTCTCCTATCCGTAGCACACTATAAATTTGAGAGGAATGGACGCGCTGTTCACCTGTTTTATTTTTTATTCATCATCTCTCCACCCTCTTTTTCTTCTTCTCTATCCCAATACATTTGGCATACCAACTTTCAAGCACCACACGTATAAAGGCAAAAATAAAAAAAGGAACCATGTCCAATTTTTCGTTGAAAGGCATAGACATGTTTGATGACAAGGATGCACTCCTCAATGGCGTAACCTCAAGCGGCTTCGACAACTGTGTAGTATGCTTCCTACACAATCCCGAGGCTGTATTGGACGAGAACAACAAAATTCGTACAAACATTGAGGAAATTAAAATGACCGATGATATGTGGAAAGCAAGCGCGGGCGAGGATGGTTTTGCTATTGCCATCTATGCTGGAGATGGTGGCTCGCAGTTTGAGCAAGGTGGTTTGGAAATCTCAGTAATTGAAATCAATGCCAATACTATTGAAGGTATTTGCGAGGAAATTAAGGAGGAGCTGAAAATAGCCTGTGCCATGATTACAAACCTACCTGGCTCAAAATTGCAATCTTGGCTATCGCTCCTAGAATAGCACATGGCTGAAATGCTTAGTTTAGCTGACATAGTTTTTCTTTTATTGACAACTAATATAGAAAACCACTACCTCACTTTTTCATCGCCCGCAATTCATTAATATCGCACCAAATAGGAGCAATATCAATAGGCACGCTCTTCAACTTCTCCAAGGCGCGCTTAACAGACGGCGCCAAGACACCGTACCTCTCCCTAAACTCGACAGCACGCAGCTTGACGCCATCCCCCTGGATCATCATAATATCCCTAGTCAAATCACTAACAACACGGGAAATGCACTCCATATCAACAGCAAACTTTTCATCGACCTCATCATAGACAAACCCGCCATGCTCCAGCAAATAGCTCAACTGCATAGCCTGTCCCAAGCCATGAGCCTCCGCCAATCCGAATCTCACAGACCGAAAAGCCGACGCCAAATATGTAGTATAAAATTGACGTGCCGTAATATCGTCAATAACGCCCTGGTCAATAAGCAGTTGAGCGGCAAAAAGACCAGCAATATCGGCTTTGGCTTCCTCAAACGCCGAATGCAAGTCCTGGAGTCGGCTACGCACCGTATCACGCGAATCCAGTACTCGGTGCGGCCCATTAGAATGCGCTACTTCGTGCAGCAACACGTGAGTGAAAAAGGCATCAAACGTGACATGCTCCAGATCAGGTTTTGCCAAAACCACCTCGGCAATCGGACGCAGAACCGAACGCACCTTTCCTTGCTGCACATTCTTGATAAGCGTCAGTTTGGATCCCGCCCGCTCAATGGCCTCCTCATCGTTTGGCAGATTATAAGCGGCAGTCATAGGCACAGCAGTATCACCACCGTTATAGACTTGGTTAACAACAACGATAGGCGGAGGAACCAAGTCACGGTTGCGATAGCAGTCCGGAATAGGCAAATGCTGCTCGACGAGCTCCAAGCTGGCAGTAAACTTGTCGAGCATCTGGGAGCCCTCAAAGTCACGCACATGGATCATGGACTCGAAAAAGGCCTTGGCCGAAAACAACTCGTCCTCATAGGTCTCGTACGGTCCAACAGCGGCCTCTAACGCGCTTTCATGGCTGATATTAAGCCAAGCGATCTCCGAATCCAAATACCGGTTGCTTTCAAAGGCATCACCGCGCATTCGCAAAAAGCGCGCAAAACTCGCATCACTCACCAGCGCAGCAGCTTCACGCATCAGCCGAGCAGCCGGCACCAAATGCTCGCGATACTCGGTCGCATACGGGACCAGCACCAAACCCCCCGCACTGGCATCTTGACGCTTAACAACGTCATAGAATCCACGTGCGCGATTCCTGTCCTCCTCACTCAGCGTCGCAATCCAGCGGTCAAACTCCTCGGTGGTCATGGATTCTGGATACACGTTGGCAGATTTGGGTTTAGGACCAACAGAGTCAATAAACGGCTCGTTCTCAAAGCTGCGGTCCCACGGACCACGGAACAACTCAAACAGGGCGAGTCGCTCCTTGGCACTACTGTTGTTAGCATGTCCCATGGCTTCTTCCACGAGCTTTGCGCGGAGTTGGGGAGCGCCCGCCCAAATCTGCTGGTAGTAGGCAGAGTTGAGGAGATCCGACACGTCAGCCAGCTTGACGAGCGCTTGCTTGTCGCCGTCAGTCAGGTGCGAAAGATCAGCACGCAATTCAGTGGGCTTGTAATTGCTCAAGCGCTCGTGCAGACTTAGGCTGCTGTTACTAACAGTAGTAGCGGCAGGAGAAGGAGCGGTGGCGGTGTTCATGGCGATGGAGACGAGCGACAGCGACTGGTACAGCTTGTAAGCAGAAGAGTAGACAGAAGAAAATTTAAAGAATTGACCCAGCATAACAAAAAATAAATAAGAAAAGCTCGGAATACGTGAAAAGAGAAAGACAAGGAGAGAGAACGAAAGAGAATGCATTGTTTTTTTTTTTACTTCTTCTTCCCACGCTTGCTTGCTAGTCGTCGTCCTTGAGAATGGAGCAGGGTTGACAATCCGCGCCCTGGTGGTGGTGACGATGATTATGCTCAGATGCGCGGAACGCCGTGTCACGGCCACAGGCAATAGCGGGGATCTGAGCATCGCCAAAGGCAGCCAGATCCCTGGGCGGGTACAAATGCGCCGAATGCGTCGCCCCGGCAACCAGCAGCAGCTCGGCCGACGACTCTGACAGCGCGCTCATTGGCGACGACTGCGCCGACGCCACATTCGGCCCGACGTGCAACAGCAGCGCAGACCGGCGGCTCTTTGCCACCGCAGCCACCACCGCAGCAGCCGCTTCGTCATCCACTGCAAACGACGCCGACGAGTCTGGAGCCCGGCCCTGCTGCACGCGGCAGCCATCGCTACTGCTGCTACTGCAGCTGCTCCGCCTGCGCCGCATGAATCCAAACGGCGCATCGTCGTCGATAATCCGAGCGCCACTGCGCGGCTGCTGCTGCTGCTGCGTGGATGGAAGCGGCGGCGGCCGCTCGTACCGCAGATTCAGCGGATCACCAACAGCCCGAGTAGCAGGAAGCAAATGAGGAAGAGAATGAGGAGGAGGGGAAGAAGAAAAGGGAGGAGGAGGAGGAGGAGGAGGCCGAGGAGCCAGCCGTGGGCTCGACCGCACACGCGCAGCAAGCGTCGACTCCTCCACTTCGTCATCGGATGACGACATCGACGCCGAGCGCAAAAGCGGCGGGACGGGCGCAGATGGCTCGTGCATGCTGGTCACGCGGCTCTCGATGGTCTGGGCGGCGCGCGGGTCAATCAGACGGATGGTCTCCAGTAGCCGCAGCTCCTCGGGGAAGCGCACAGCCTTGCGCACCAGCGGCGCCCTCGGCGCCCGCGCCATCCTCAGCTGCTGCTGCTGCTGCTGGTGCTGCGCCAGCGCATCATCGTCCTCGGCGGCATTCGACAGACTGCGCGCCACACGCGTCGCCGTCACGCCGACAGCCCCCGCACTGTCTGCGCTGCGCGGGGCGTCTGCCTCGGCGACCGGCGCCAGCCGCTTGGCGCGCATCGTCCGCCCGGCCTTCAAGATGCCGCCCTGGCGGTTCGCGCGTGGAGTCAGCTGCGCTGGAGAGGAGGAGGCTGCACCGCCCAGCTTGCTCGCCGCCACCGTTGCAGCAGCAGCAGCAGCAGCAGCAGCAGTCAGCCCCAGCAGCGCCGTCGCCTCTGCCCCGCTGTCCCGGCGGGGCCTCCGCCCGCTGCTGCTGCTGCTGCTGCCTCCACCAGGCCTCGTAATGCGCCCGCCACCGCCACTGCCTCCGCCGCCGCCAGCAGACGACATCGACGACACCGACGAGCTCGACGTCCGCCGGGTCACTGCCACGCCGCACCGGCGCACCTCGTAGGCATTACTCCCATAAGCGTTGCTCTCATAAGCGTTATTCTCGTAGGCGTTACTTCCATAAACTTCACTCTCATAAGAGACACTCTCAAGCACGCGTCCCAGCGCATGCGAGTCCATCGTAACAGCCCGCCTGGCATGTCTCCGCGGCGAAGGCGACGACCTCCGCCCACCACCATTGCCATCTTCATCGTCGTCGCTGGTCTTCTCAGCAGCAGCAGGGAGAGGAGGAGGGGCAAGCGGCGCCGCCGAATAAAGCTGCGGCCTGCGCCGATGATGATGAGCAGCACTGCTGCTGCCGGCCAACACGCCGAGCTCCGAGCTGATGCGGCGCAGCAGCGCACTGCCCCCCGCCGCCGATGAGAACCCATCGCGCGCGTTCTCGCACGTGTTCGCAATCAGCTGGATCTTGTCCACGCGCTGCGCCAGCGACGAGCACCGCGCCTCCAGGTCCAGCGCCGCCTGCTCGCGCCGCAGCCGCAGCTGCCGCCGCCCAGCAGCCGCCGCGTCCACCCGCGCCTGCTCGCGCTCAATGTCCGCACGCCCGTCAAACGCAAACCCCGCCGCCACGTCATCGTCCGCCATGACGTTATCACCCGCCACCACTGGTGACCTGTTTATGGGCAGAGGCGGCTGTGGTGGCAGCGCTGGCAGTGGTGGCGATGCGTTGATCAGCCCGCGCGACGGCCACAGCGACAGCGGCCGCCGGCCCAGCCGCGAGGACGACGACGATGACGCCAGCGACGACGTCATCGTCAGCGCTGCGGCGCTCTGCTCAAACCCCGGCGACAGCGTGCGGTCCAGGAACGTCCAATCGCCGTCAGCCTCATTGTCGCCGTCACCGTCGCGCGCACTGGGCACGCCGCCCGCCACTCGCAGCAGGCTCTGCTGATTCTGCTGATTCTGATGATTCAGCCGGCTCTGGCGCCCCGTCGTGCGCATCCACCCGCTCAGCCGCCGCAGCACACCGCGGTCATCGCCGAGCCCCGACGACGACTGCGAGTGCGTGCTGCCGGGGGGCGACGACATAAATGCCGGGATCGGCGGCGGCGACGGCGACGATGACAACGTCGGGATGCTGATCGGGAACGGGATCGGCGCCTGCCGCCGCAGCTTTGCCGACTCACTCGCATTGGGGATCACGGGCGGATCAGGCAGCGGGATCTGCGGCGCCGCCGCCAGGAGCATGCCCCGCCGTGGTGGCTCAGAGTGTGCTGATTCTGGCGCAGAAGAGAGCGCCGCCACGCGCGCCTCCAGCACGGCGATGCGCGCAGCCTGCGCCAGTGCCAGCTCGCGGAACGACTCGGCGCGCACGCCCACGCGCACCTCCAGCGCGCCGTCCGCGTCCAGCGCCGGCGCCACGGCGTCCAGCAGGCACAGCGTGAACACGTGTTCGCTGCCCTGCGCCCACTCGCCAGCATGCGTCTTCAAACCGGCAGCAGCGCCCAGCCCCGCCACGCGCGCCGCCACGCTGAACGCGCGCCGCTCTGCGCCGCCCTCGACGCATGCCACGGCCAGCGCCAGGCTGGGCTCGCCGACCGCCGTGCGGCTGCGGCTGACGCGCGCCTGCCACACCGCGCCATGCGCCGCAAACTGTGCCCCCACCACGTGCACGTGCCCGCGCCGCCGCCCCAGCTCCGCCACCGCCGCCACGCGCAGCGCCGCCGCGTAGTGCCAGCCGGGCGCCACGCTCGCAGCCAACAACGATTCAGCACCCTGCAGGGGCTCCTCGCACCACGCAGCAGGGCGCGCCTGCGCTGCCCCGCGCAGCATCCGCAGCATGCGCGCGCGCTCGGTCACCGCCTGCGCCGGCGCCAGGTCCTCGACCATCCGCTGCACCGCATCCACCGCGCCCTCCAGCGCCTCGCGCCACTGCGCGCACTCATCGCCACGCCGCTCCAGCGCCGCCTCGGCCTCCGCGCGCAGCGCCTCGACGCGCTCCGTGTCGCGCGCCAGCTGCGCGTCCAGCACCGCCAGCGCCGCCCCGTAGTCGTCCGCCAGCGCCTCCCCCGCCGCGTCCAGCGCCGCGTTGCGCGCTCGCGTCTCGCCCAGGTGCCGCAGCAGCGCCAGCTGCTCTGCCTCCACCTCCTCGTACGCGTCGTCGTACGCCGACGCCAGCGTCGCCACCGCGTGCGTGCGGTGCCCCGCGCCCCCCGCGCAGTGGCTGCACACCGCCGCCTGGCACGTGTCGCACCACAGGTCGTTGCGCGACCCTGGGTGCGTGGAGCACCGGTCGGACACTGCTACCGCTGCCCCCTCCACCGTTTCTGTCTCTTCGGGCTCCTCCTGCGCAAGCCCTGCTCCGCAAGCTGGCCCGCTCTCGGTCGCCTTTTTGCTACGCCCGCGTCGGTGGTGCTGCTGGTGCTGCTGTTGCTGGTAGTTCTGGTGGTGGTGGTGGTGGCTGTCGGGCGCCAATGTGTGTGTCGACGACGGCGAGTGCTCATTGCCAGCGCATTTCTGTGAGTGCCGGACCGAGTCGGCCACTGCTGTCTCGTTGTACGTGCCGCTGGACTGCGTGCTGCCGGAGGGGCGCAGAGGAGGAGTAGCGGCGGCTGCTTGAAACGTGGTTCTGTCGAATTGCGGAGCAACTGTCGTCGTTGCCGCCATTTGTGGTAAATGCAAAAGTGAATCAGAAGAAGAAAAAGAAGAAGGGGGAGTGCGATTTGCTTCAAGTGGTGGTGGTTGTGGTTGTGGTGACTTTTTGATTGCTGAAAAAGAGATTCTCCGCCTCTGATCAGATCTCCCGCCTGATGCTATTAGCTGCTGCGCGTGACGCGATGACTGACGACGCGGCAAACCATCAGTTGGTGTATCAGTTGCCGGTGGTAGCAAAGTATCTGCCGGTAATGTGGGTGCTGAGAGCTGCCGCCGACGCCGCTGCTGCTGATGCCTAACAACCCGCTGCTGCTGTTGCTGCTGCTGCTGGAGAGCACGCGGCCGCCGATAGTGGAACAGCTGGTAAATATGACTACTACTGGCTTTATTACTACGCGATCCACTGGTATAGTCTCCGCTCTGACGCAAATCCAAGGGCGGCGATTCGGTGGTGGTGGTGCGCTGCATAATGTGGACAGAGTTCCTAGCCAGAGGTCGCAAAGCACTGTCGCCATCAGTGTTACTGCGACGATGCTCGACGGTGGTGCTGGACCGCGACATACTAGCGCACAGCGCACTCAGCGCGTGCAAGATGCCCTTTACCATGAGTGGCTTTTTTTTCCTTCTTAACACACACAGAGGAAATATCGTTAGAAAATAAGAATAAATACTCAAAATATAAATGTCATGGAAACGAAAGGAGAGAGAGAGAAAAAAAGAGAACAGCTTTTGTGGCTGCGGGCGGGTGTGAGAAATTGGAAAATGAAAACGATCTTGTTTACTCTTCTTTTCATATTCGTCAAGCCAAGCAAAAAATGGAGAACAATCGTTTTTCTTTTGCATGTTTATTCGGACAAGAGTCGACGAGCCGGCGCTTGAACCATCATCTTGAGCCCACGCGTACTACTCCATTCAGACAAAATGCCCAAGCAACTGGGGCACCGCATTGCATGTCCGCGAGTCCGGCTCGCAGCAGCCAGCACGCGCTCAAAGCACAGCAAGCAAGTGATTTCAGTCGCAACGCTCGTCCTTGGCGTCTGTGGTACTCGAGGCACTGCCGACGGCGACGGCGACGGCGACGCCATACAGCTGCTAAATTCATCGGCGGAGGCTGACTGCATACTGGAGCTTTGCGGCGGACTGGGCGTTGCCATCCACCCATCAATAACCGCCATATCTTCTGCTTTGTCGACTACTGCCTGCTGCCGTATACTGTGAACTGCCACGAGCTGCGGGTCGCTGGTGCGTGGCGACTGCGACTCCTCAGATGAGGCGACGAGGCTGGGCTGTGGACTGGCAAACAGCGACAGACCTGGAGACAAGCCCCGGCCCTCCTTTTCCTCTTCTTCTTTGGCCTCCTTCTCTGGCTCGGCAATGGCCTCTGGACTGCGATGGACCGCGGCGCGCTGCTTAATGCTGCCCACTGACCGGGTACCCGTCTGCGCGGTCTGTGTGGCGTGCCGTGGCTGCAGCTTCACTACGGCGTCTGCCGGATTCAGTGTCAGCCCCAGCCCGATTATAGCCCGTGTGCGCGCGCCACCCGCAGGCACCAACCCAATTGCTGCGCTGTGTCGTCTGCCTCCTCCACCGTGGGGACGCTGTGGTCTAGTGCCTGTGACCTTGGCGCCCCCGTTGTCGGTGACTACACGACGTGGCCGGGCCACTGCGAACCGCCGCGACGCTTGTCCGGCTGCCATGTACATTGCCCGCGGCTGATGCTTCTCTTGCTGCTGGGTCGTTGTCAGCGGTGGTGGTAGTGGTCCGCGGGCTGCAAACGCTGTGGCAAAGGGCAGGACGCGTGTCTGCATGCTGCTCGTGCTCGTGTTTGTGCTCAGACTGCTTTCGCGTCGATGGCCGGATGCACTTACCCGCTTTGCCGTGTCCATGTGTCGACTCTGTAGCCCTGCTATTGTGCTACCTCCACCTCCTATCATTTAATGAAACCAAAAAAATAATGTTTATATTTGTTTCTGATGTAATGTGAGAGGGAGAGAAAGAGCGAGGTAGAAAAAACATAATGTAAACATGTAGACTCCTTTTTTTCCCAAGGAATGTAGGAAAAAGGGAGGGGGAGGAGAGTTTTCTTCCATGACAATGAACACCTCTTTTACTTGGGCAGTAGTTAGCAAACTTGTACATTGAGGAAGCAGTAAATGTTGTTACATGCTTTAGCGTTCTACATGATCACTTGCTTGTGGCCAGATCAACTCATGCTTAATGACGCCACCAACCTTTGCAATTTGTCCACGTGCCACCACTATTCTTGCAGCGATAGCAGCAGCTACATCTTGTATAGACTTGCCTTACATGCCCCCTCCCGGACAAATGCACGTCGTCTTTTTTTTTTTTTTAAAAAAGTAGACTACATAGGCAGAGATTCTCTCCACCCCACCCCTTTTTGGAAAGGAGGCGATGACGTGCGTGAAAGGTGCGGCCTTTGAGGAGGCGGTGAAGGGGGGAGAGGGGAGGAAGGCAATAGGCGGGTGTGACTATGCGATTCCCATCTTTTGCGCTAATGCAAAAAAGGAGGCGACTTTGAGCCCGAGCGTGCTTTTTCGACTCTTTTTGCTTTAAATTCAGTGAAAAAAGCATACCACCCCACTTCTTTTTCCTCTTCTTTTCTTTTCATTTTTTTCCTCGTCACTTTTTATTTTAGTCTTTTGAATTTACACCTCTCCTTCCTCTCTTTCCTTCTTTCCTCTTCCACTTTTTTGTTTGTTTCGGGTGCAAAATGGAGACTCGCAGACATAAACCTTTGGATTTGGCTCAAGAGCCAAACCCCTTTGAACACAGTTTTTCGCTAGTACAATCCGAGGACCCAACAACAGCAGCAGCAGCTTTCTGCCGCGACACCGGTTATAGTCGTACAAGTACTGGCTGCAAACAGACGAATTCGCCACAGCAGCATCCCAGAGTAACACCACCACCACCGCCGCCGCCTGCCGAGAAGAGGAGAGAAACCTCAATATCGTCGCGACATTCATACACGCTCTCACCAGCTGCCGATGCTGCTACCTCTGTTTCTCCGACGGGAAACACCAGTGGTAGTGGCTGTAGCCAGATAAAATTGCCACCGGTCACGGCTATTAACGGTCCCGTTGACCCCGCACATATGCCGATGGTGTGGGGCGCCGAGTCCCTGCGAAGTGGACCCCTCTCTCCCGCCATGCTGGGCGGCCCTGCGGCAAACAGCGGCACGCCAAAGTCCCTGCTTACGTTGGCGATGGGAGCGTCTTCCTTGCGCATGGGAGGTCTTTCAGACCCTGTTATGCACACTGGCTTGACTCCCTATTACATGGGTGAGGTTCAGCCCACTGTAGCTGCCACTGCTGGTGCCTTTGGCCCTATTCGCATGCCGCCTAATTTGGTCACCCCTGGCATACAGGCCGAAATGCATGCAGTCATCAATGGCCAGGACATTACGTCGACACCTGGTGGTACCCTGCACATTGCCCCGCCACGCCACAACCACCAGCTACCGCCGCCGCCACCCCCTCCTCCTCCCCCGATCCCCGAATCCAGACAGCTTAGCCCCGGTACTACCACTACACAGCTCCTGCCGCCCCGTACTCCTCAGCCCACATCGCCGTTGACGCCTGCTACTAACAGCGCACCGCGTCTACCGCCCCCACAGGCGAAGCGTGCGCGACAGACTACCAGATCCGGAGAGACTTCTTCTGCGAGTCCAGCCATTACTACGAAGCGGAGCCGCAAGCGCAATAAAGGCAACGACTACGACAACGCCAAGATCTCGCGCGAATCGTCTCTCTCCCCAATGCTACCCAAAGCCGATACCAACGAATATAACAGCGACTTGGAGGGAGGCAACGACCTGGACCCGTACACAACCCATGGGCCGGACGGACGGCCGCTGACGGAAGACGAAAAGCGGAAGCAGTTTCTGGAGCGCAATCGAATCGCAGCACTGAAATGCCGGCAGCGCAAAAAGAAGCAGCTACAAGAACTGCAGGACCGACACGACCACATGGTGCGCGAGAACGAGCAGCTACGCAAAGACTATATGGAGCTACGGGAGGTTGCGATGCAGGCGCGTGCTATCCTCGTTGCTCATTCCGATTGTTCTGTGGCTCGGGCTAATGGCGTATGTGGCATGGACTCGCTACCTCCTCGTTTACCGGCACCCTCGTTGCACTCGTTGATTCCAGTCAATTCGTCAGAGGCCGAGTATGCGAAGAAAATTATTGACGCTATTCCGCCGGCTTCTAATGGCGTCCCTGTCCATTCGGTGTTGGCCATGACGGGCGATGGTCGGAAGTCGTCGATAAATCGCACGCAAAGAAATTCGTCGTCGTCTGTCGTTCCTTACGAACAGCATTATGACCCATCTCAGATGTGGCGAGACTGAAACAGTGTTTTTTATTTTGTCTGTTTATAAAATAAAGAGCACTATTTTATTTATTGGCGACATGTGCTGTCATTGGGGATAGGCGGAACGATGCTGTTTGACTGTCTTTGAGGCCTTTTGTTCATCTGCTTGAACCTTTTGAAGAAAGTGCAAATAAGAAGCTTTCTGGCTGCACTTTAAGCGCTAGAAGAAAAAGAAAAAGAAAAAAGACAACTCTAAATACTAGGCTGCTTTCTCTCATCTCTCCTCTTTTCTTCACACTTTTTCCTGTCTTGCCAATTTTTCTCTCTCACATCATTATAGTTCAAGCACAAGGGCATGTCCAAGCAGCAAGAGCCGACGTACCTACCAGTCTTTGACGACATGGATAAGCTTAAAGAGTGTGTAATGAGGGCTCCATCCAAGTCTTGTGTAATCTTTGCCACACGTTACCCCGACTCTCTGTATGATTGCAAGCACCAGATCATGTGCAAGTTTAAGCGCGTGTTTCGACTCAACTGCAAGTGTGCACGTCAACTGAAGGAGGAGCTCCAACGAATCGAGATACCTCAGACGATGTTAACTGACCCAGAAAGTCTCTGTGTTGTTGCTATGTACGCTGGCAAAGATATAGGCAATTTGGCGAAAACGCTCGGGGATTGTAATATGTATTGCGTTCTGCCCTTGAAATCCAAGAGCTCTGTGGGCATTCGCATTGGAATTTATAGCGTGTTTAGGATGTGCTCTGTCTATCCCTCCGCACCCTCCAAGTCGACTCCTTGGAGTGTTTTCCAGAACTGTACATCTGTGGAAAGTAAACTAGGCGGCGTGCCACAACCATGGATAGCTAGACATGTTTTTGAAAATGTCCTTGCCCATGTTGACATAGGCGCCATGTCTGCCCACACCTCTTGCAAGTGAGTTATTGAACTAACATGTGGGGAATTGCACAAATAGATATTTGGTTTTTGGAACCTTGCTGGGGCAGTGGTTAGGCAACTATTAATTGAATAAATAAACCCTACTCTAAAACCTATGCGTAGACAATCGCCCCTGTTTCCCAGCTGGAATGTGGGAGACTTACTACTTAAATACTAAACTAAACTATTTTGCTAAACGTAAACGCTTTGATCATCATACGTTTTCACTGACATCTAAGCATCGCCCAGTGATCAGCGTGTGACACTTCAAGTACTAGTTGACTCTTATGCCACTCAATAGCAATTGGCATACCCGACTCATGCCGACTAATTCCTGGAAACATTTTTGCAGCTAGTGGCTATCGATTTCTCAGTTCTCACCTGTTTATAGTCTTAAATGACAGCTTCTCCTGGCCGGTATTCACTGAAAGCTTTGCTCACCATTTTTGAAATGTACCCGCAGAGAAGAAAATTAGTTTCGCCATTTGTCTTCTGTCTGTCGTATAAAATAACAAGGTATGGCGGGCCTTTTACTAATTTCTAGTTATCACCCGCAAGCGCTCTACTCATGCAAGCTATTTTTCAAGAGAAGAAATCCCAATAAATACACTTTCCAAACATGTTGACAAGTTTGCAAGTGCTCACAAGAGCAAGAGCAGAAAGAAGGCCCACCCAATGCGCACCGACGCATGTTGTAACTGAGGTCAATGAAAGCGCTTGCGTCCTTGGAGGAAGCGAGACAGCTACTCGTCCGCTGATTTTCTTTTTAAAAAGGGGGGAAATAGCTTCAAAGAAGAGAAAAAAACCCCAAAGGAATGCTCACAGTCATCGCTCTGTCCCCCCACTCTTTTTTTTTTGTCTGGGAGACTTTTCTGCTCCTCGATTTTTCGCTTATAAGCGCAGGGAGCCAGGGTTTTGGATTTATTGTATTTCTCTTCTTCATTCATCTTCTTTTATTTAAAAACTTTCCAACTCACTGAATAGCTGAAGGCATAAGAGCAATTAACGATGGTTCCAGACACAACCCCTGCAGTTCACTCCTTTGACAATTTGGACACGCTAGCTGCGTATCTAAAATTTACTCAGTGTTCTTCGTGTGCTGTTTTCTTAGGTACAGAGCAGTCGATCAGCCCTGATGGTTATGTCGAACTTCAGTCACCACCGGGTGTTATTGAGGTTCCAGTGTGCGTCCATGTAATCTATACTGGACCAAGAACAATGAGAGATCCCATGGAGTTGGCAATGCCATTGTTCGTACACATTGGGAATAAATCTGCGACAGCTATTTCTCAAGAGCTAGTAGACATGGGGTTGCTTCGACCAGAGCTCCCTGCTACGGACAATGTCTAACATTGTTCTTTGCAGGAATATGAGCTAAAAGTGCCCGGGTTTTCCCCTTTTTCTCACATAGTTATTGAGTGTACTTACAATTGAACATATTTAGCTCTAACATTTACTTTGGCGTACTACCTAATGACGTAGTTTGCTCTGCTTTTGCTGCGGCCCTAGGCGCTTCCCGCTCTCCCACCCCCAAAGAGTGCGCAAAAGGGAGACTTTAGAAATGATGCAACCGAAAGAAAAGCGCTTGCTCCTTTGCACTCCTGCTTCCCCTCCCACCCAACCAACCACAAACGCTGGGAGCAAAGAGAAAGGCCTTTGGACATACACGGCTGCTTGGCGCAATAATTGGCAAGACTTTAAATGAAGAGAGCAAGAGCGCAGCAAACACTCTTTCCTTGCACTGTGCTGCTGCAGAGGAAAAGAGAGCCGCACACCACTCCCTCTTCTCAAACTCCTTAAATAGACGAAGAGGATGGAGCGCCCACTTTTTTCTTCTTCTTCTCTTTCTCTATCACTATCACACTTTCCTCTTTTCTTTAACATCTATTCCAGTGCATACTTTTGAAACTAACTCGATGAGCCAAAAGAAACTACGTGAAGCAGAGTCGCTTGAAGCTCTTGATGGCTTCATAGTTGATAGCGTAGAGGCCAGTAAAAGAGATGGGTCCGACAGTACTACCAAGAGAAAGGCATATGTCGTGATTTCGTACTTTGATGGCAATGATTTCGAATATGGATATATTCGAGATATGGTCAATCATATAGGCCTACTGGATAAGTGTGGAGTTTACCTCTACACAGGCCAGCCTGTCAATATTGAAGAGCACTATGGAGAAAAGGGGATCAGTGTCGTTCATGTTGACATAAGCTCTATGCCAAAGTTGGAATTGGTTAACAAATTGACTGAGAAACTCGCAGCATTGAGTTAAAAAAATTAAAGCCATTTGTGACCCCAAGCATATCACCGCAATATTATTCAAATTCTTTTGGATACGTCCTATTTAACTGGTATTTTTTTTGGTATTGAAAAGTAGTCATTCAATGCAACAAATAAATAAATAAATAAACTTACTTTGCTTTGCTTGAGCGTGGCGATGGCAGTAGAGCAGCCGCTCCGCTAGCGTTAGCTGCAATGGCGGTCACTGGTATGGCAGCGATAAAGGCCACGGTGATCACAGCAACAGCCACTGCACCCACCAGATAACATACAGCGGCGCCCGAGAGCCAGTACACGGAGCAAGCAAAGACCGGGCCAAGCGCTCTGCCAATTTGGCCAGCCGACCTGAAGTCGCCCAAACGCCTGCCCGTATCACCCGCGGCCTGCTGTGACATGCCAGCCAGCGACACCATCGAGTTGAGGCAGTTGACCACAGTCGCCGAAGCAACGGCAAAGCCCACGGCGCCGGACCACAGCCACCACGACGGACTATTGCTGTTGCTCTTATCCGCACTTATGCAGCAAAGAGCAATGGACAAGAGACCCAGCGTGCATCCGACCATCCCCTGCGTAACCAGGGACTTGTCGCCACGGCCGGCAGACTTGCCCTTGACTCGACGCACATACCCGCCCTGCAGAATCGTCGACGTAATGCCGATAAAGCCCAGCAGCCGGCCTTGCTGCATATTGGAAAAATTGAACTTGTCGTGAGTCAGGAACGTCAGCGTATACTCCATGCCCGAGAAGAAGAACAGGTAGGCGAAGTGCACAACATTGAGCCTGCGCAGCACTTGACGCACATTGTCACTGGCCTGCTTCGTTGTTGCCGTCGTCGTCGTTGCTGTTATGACTGCTGCCTTTTCAGAGACTGCATCGCCACCCTTGTCGTTGTCGTCGTCGTCGTCGGTGGATTTTTTGAAATGAAGCGTCTCGGGCAGCTTAAAGTACAAGTATAGGCTTTCAGTTACGAGCAACGCCAGAGAAAACACAGCAGCAGCGGCAAAGGGCGCAAGGGCAGAGCCACCCGATCCCTCGGCCGACATTTTGGTCGAAAAGTAAGCGCCAATCGATGGGCCCAACGTGAACCCGACTGCAAATGCGATCCCGACCAGGGCCATTCCCTTGGACCTCGAACTAGCATCAGTGACATCGGCAATAACCGTATTGGAGATCTGCACATTGCCCTCGCTAAGGCCAGCAATAACGCGAGCCAGCAAAAAGGACTCGAAGGAGCGCGAAAACACCCACAGCACAGTCCACACGACGTTCCCCGCCATACACACCATCAGAGTACGACGACGACCCAAGCGGTCAGACACGCGTCCAATAACGGGCGCCACCACGCATTGGAGCAGAGAGTACAGCGAGCCTAGCATTCCGCCCAAGAGTACTAGATCCGCGCGCGCGCCTTGCAGCAGAAAACGCGATGTTGTCCAGCCCAAGATCCGGTGGCGCAGCTGGGCGACCTGCGATAGGGTCCAGCCGAGGAGCGTGGACGGATCTGAGCCCTCGCGGGCCTTGTAGGCCTCGAGCGAGCGTGGCAGTAGTGGCAGAATGATAGTGAACGAGAGTATGTCGAGCAGAAGGGCGATAAACACGATACGTGTGATTCGTCGGCCCTCGGCTGCCTGGCGAGCCACAGCCTGGCTCTCGACGCCCTCGTTATTGTTGTCGTCGTCGTTGTCGCTGCCCGTGACTGGCTCCAGTACAGCAGCCGCGGCTGGTCGGCGCTGCGTCGAGGCAGTGGATGCCATGGAGGGAAAGTGAAGGGATAAATATAGATGCGGAAGAGCAAAAAAAATAAATAAAAAGTTTTTGGGGGAGATAGAGAGAGAGGATGTGTACGGAATAGGAAAATGCAGTGCTGGACAGCAAGAGAGAGGAGAAGAGAAGGGAAAAGAAGAGTGGGACCGTTGCTCAGTTGTGCTTCTCTCCGATCAGTGCCAGATCACTGGCGGCGCGGAGTGCGAAACACCCTTGACTGCGTGGAGGACGCGGGGCGGGCAGGTCTTTGCCATTCTCTCGGAACCGCCACAAACAAATATAATAAAAGAGAACACCTGATAGCTCGATGTTTGGTAAGCTAACGCCATCTCTGAACCGTGAGCCGCGAACCGCGAATGCACGCAAAGACACAAAGAGCACTGGCGGCGATTGGCTGGGGGATGGGGAGGTTAAGCGCATTGTTTACGACAAACCGGTTTTCGCCTTCAGCAACTTGTGCTAGTCCCGCACGCTTACTTTTCTGTTTCTTTTTTACCTCGCTTCGTTTATACTTTAATTTGCGCACTCCTTACCACTTAATCCTTCAATTCGCCTCCTTCTCTTCTCCCCCTTTTCTCCCTTTCGTGCCCTGTACTCTAGTCGTCGGCGGCGGAGCCGTTTCATTTCCACCATTGCCACCGTCGGTCTTTTTTACCTCACTTCTTTTTTTTCTTTTTTTTTTTTTTTTCTCTTTTTCACGGGCGTAGCTAGCAGAGGCGCAGATAAAAGATAGATAGCCCACGCACGATCCTTCCTTCCTTTCTTCCTTTGCTTCTCGGAAACACATCCCCCCCCCAACCGCAATCAACGACAATAATACTGGTACACGCCTCCATTTTTCTTTTGCGATGGACAATCGACCGCGCGCAAGCACGCTGAGCGTCGACACGCAGTCCGTGCGCAATGCCGCTGCGGACGCCGCACGGCCCCGGCGCGCGCGCAAGGTGTCTGGCGGGCGCGTGCTCGAGGCGCCCGACGTCAGCCACGAGGACCTGCGGCTGCACAACCAGCACGCCAAGGCGGCGGCGGTGGTCGCCGCGTCGGCCGAGGCTCCGGCGGCGCGCGGGCGCAGCCGCACGGTGGCGCTGGGGGAGGCGGGCGAAATGCCCCGGCCGCTGTCGGCGATGCTGCGCGACAGCGCCGGGTGGGGCGAGACGCACTCGCCCATCAACGGGCGGCCGCTGTCGATGGTGATTGGCGAGCTGCCCGAGTCGCCCAGCGTCACGGGGCTGAAGGGCCGGCACCGCCTGCAGCGCGAACCCAGCTCTGCGTCGGCGTCGGCGTCGGCGTCGGTGTTAGGGTCGGCGGGCAGCTGGTGCGACGTGGAGCGGCAGAACCTGGCGGCGTACGAGTACCTGTGCCACGTGAGCGAGGCCAAGGCGTGGGTGGAGGCGTGCATCGCCGAAGAACTGCCCGGCATCGCGACGATCGAGGACTCGCTGCGTGACGGCGTGGCGCTGGCCAAGCTGGCGCAGCGGTTCTGCCCCGAGGCGGTCGGCCGCATCTACCAGGCGCCAGCCACCGACGCGGGGCTGGGCGCGCGCCAGCTGGCCAGCGGCGTGCGGCGGCGGTTTGTGTTCAAGTACACGGACAACATCAACTTCTTCCTGCGCGCCATCCGCCAGGTGCGGCTGCCGCGCCTGTTCCACTTTGAGCTGACCGACCTGTACGACCGCAAGAACATGCCGCGCGTGATCTACTGCCTGCACGCGCTCAGCCACTTTCTGCTGAAGATGGGCATTGCGCCCGAGATGCAGGACCTGGTCGGCCGCCTGGAGTTCTCCGACGCGCAGCTGGCGCAGACGCAGGCGGAGCTCGACACGCTGGGCCTGAATGTGCCCTCGTTCCACCGCATCGACTCTGACATTGGCGCGCGCCGTCCGCGGCTCTCGCGCGAAGTGCAGCCGCTGCAGCCTGAGGACATCCGCGGCGAGGAGGAAAATGACGACGATGATGATGATGTTGACGAATTTGTCGAGCAGCCAACTGCGCCCGCCCACCTGGATATGGATCTGGCCTTCCTCGATGACCCCTGCGTCGAGCGGTTGGAGAAGGCCAAGCGCTACTGGATGAAGCGCATCGACATTGTCGTGCAGCTGCAGTGCTTTGGCCGCCAGCGCCTGGCCGAGCGCCTGGTGGAGGAGAAGCGCCAGGCGCGCCGCTACCTGCGCATGGTCGAGTCGGCGACGATCATGCAGGGCATGGCGCGCATGGTGCTCGCCAAGCGCGTGGTCAAGGAGCAGCGCGCCGAGATTGCCGACAAGGAAGCTGCCAAGCAGCGCGCCATCGCCGACAAAGAGGCTGCTGAGCAGCGTGCCATCGCCGAGAAACAGGCCGCTGCGCAACGTGCAATCGCCGAGAAACAGGCCGCGAGAGAGGCCGAGGAGCAGCGTGTCATTGCCGAGAAACAGGCCGAGGAGCTGCGCGCCATCGCCGCGAGAGAGGCCGAGGACGCCCGCCTCGAGGCGCTGCTGCAGGAGCGCGTGCGCAAGGACCGCGAGGAGGCCCTGCGCGTGGAGCGCGAGCTAGAGGCGCAGCAGCGGCTCGCGGCGGCGCAGCGGCTGGAGGCTGAGCGGCTCGCGGCGGCGCGGCGGCTCGAGGCCGAGCGGTCGGAGCTGGAGCGGCGCATTGTGGGCGTGCAGGCGCTGGCGCGCGGAGCGCTGGCGCGGCGGGTGTTCGGCGAGATGCGCGGGTGGACGGCGGCGATTGCGCGGTTCCAGGCGGTGTGCCGCGGCGCGCTGGTTCGGCGCGAGGTCGGCAGCCGGCTGACCACGTGGGGGCGCGTCGAGGCTGGCGCGCGGCGCGTGCAGGCGCTGTGCCGTGGGGCGCTGGTGCGGCGGCGGCTGCGCGAGCACCGCATGCACCTGCGGCGCAACGTCAATGTCATCGTCAAGATGCAGAACATGTACCGCGCCAAGCTGGCCGGCAAGGCGTACCGCACGCTGACCGTCGAGGACACGCCGCCCACGCCGGCCGTCGTCGTGTCGTGCGCGCCGCTGCTCGAGGATACGGACCAAGATCTCGAGGAGGAGCTGGAGCTGGAGCGCCTGCGCCAGAAGGCCGTGCGCCAGATCAGGGAGAACCAGCAGACTGCGCGCGTCCTGGATCAGCTCGACATCAAGATCGCGCTGCTCGTGCGCAACCGCATCTCGCTGGACGAGGTCGTGCGCCAGACGTCGCGCCACTTCCGCTTTCTCGAGGAGGTGCGCCGGCCGTCGGCGCCGACGGCCACCAGCTTCCGCACGGCGTCGGGCTTCTCGGCCTTTGCGCTGACTGGCGCCGTGCCGGCGTCGTCGCTGTACTCGCTGAAGAACATGGACAAGGAATCGCGCCGCCGCCTCGAGGGATACCAGCACCTGTTCTACCTGCTACAGACCCAGCCAGTGTACTTGGCGCGCCTGCTGTTCCTGCTCAACCAGGGCGGGTCCAAGGCCATGCGCCAGACACTACTGGCATCGTCGTCTGCAAAGTCCCACCAGCAGCAGCACACCACTGCTAGCACGACGAGCGGGTCCTCGGCGGGCGCCAAGGCCAGCGACACGAGCGGCGGCGAGGACATTTCGATCTCCAAGCTCATCGAGACCATCGTGCTCACGCTGTTTGGCTTTGCGCAGAACGCGCGCGAGGAGTACCTGCTGCTGAAGCTGTTTTGCGCTGCTATCCAGATCGAGTTGTCGTCCATCGACACTTTGCAAGAGTTTTTGCGCGGCAACCCCATCTTTATCAAGCTGGCGGTGCACTACAACCGCGGCGCGAAGGAGCGCAAGTACCTGCGTGACTTGCTGCAGCCCCTGATTAAAAAGGTCATTGAGGACGTGGACTTGGATCTGGAGTCGGATCCGCTCGTTATCTACCGCACGCTGATTCGGGAGGAGGAGTCGCGCACTGGCGAAAAGTCCCGCCGCGCCTACGATATTACGCGCGAGGATGCGTTGAACGACATGGAGACGCGTACGACGTTTATTCGCCACTTGCGGCAGCTGCGTGTGCTCGCTGACGAGTTTATCGCTGCCATCCAAGAGTCCCTCTGCCATATGCCCTATGGCATGCGATACATTGCTCGCGAGCTGAGACGCGCGCTTACAGCCAAATTCCCCGATGAGCCGGAGGCCCAGGTCATGAAGATCGTCGGACATCTCGTGTACTACCGCTACATCAACCCCGCTATTGTGGCGCCCGAGTCCTTTGACGTCATCGAGACTACCATTTCGCCGCTGCAGCGCAAGAACCTGGCTGAGATCGCCAAGATGCTCAATCAAGTCAGCGTCGGCAAGCACTTTAACGAGGACAATATGTTTTTGCAGCCGCTCAACAACTACGTCGGCTACACGTCGGCCAAGTTCCTGCAGTACTCGTTCGAGGTCACCGATGTTGTCGATCCGGAGGTGCACTTCCAAGTCGACGAGTTTACGGATTTGGCTACGCTGACCAAGCCCAGCATCCTGATGAGCATTGCGGAGATCCAGACTATCCACCAGGCCCTGGAGGCCAACCTGGACTACATTGCTCCGCCGATCCCCGAGCAGATCAAGCAGCGCTTTGGGTCTTACGACGCTGTCATGGGCATTATTGAGCGCCGCCGCAGGCACGAGGAGGACAAAAAGGCGGGTGGTGGCGACGTTGCTATGAGCGGCGTGGGCCAGCCGCAGCCGGTGGAGGAGGACGCTGACGAGGAGGACGCCGACTTGGCTGACGCCATTCCGCAGGGCACCGTGCTTGTGGAGCGCTCGGCTGGCGGTGCTGACGGCGGCAGCCGCATGCTGGTGCTGGATGACCCGCTGCGCGTGGTGCTGCAGGACCTTGGGTCGGCGCCACGGGCACGCGCGGATCCGTATGCACGGTATGAGATCCAGCTGGACCTGACCGACCGGTTCGCCGACGACGCGATCACCATCATGTCGGGCAGTGCGTCGACGTCGGTGCTCTCTGCGTCGCAGATCCTCAGCGACGCAGCGATCAGCGCCAGCCAGGCCACGTACAGCAGCGGCGGGCTACTGCGCCACCACCAGCCGACAGCCAAAGAGGCCGTGCATGCCAAGGCGGAGCGTGCGGCCAAGCTGCACCGGCTGTTCCTGGAAACCAAGCGCAAGTGGCTGTCGATCCTGCCGGTGCAGTCTGGCGGCTCGCTGCTCGAGATCCTGGAGCGCAAAGTCGTGCCCGAGGACGAGTCGCGCTGGCGTGCGGCCATCCAGCTGGAGCTCGCCAAGCTCGAGGACCGGCGCCAGAAGCAGCACGTGCAGTGGCGCCTGCAGTGGGAGGCGCAGCAGCAGGCCAGCCTGCTCCGCGAGTCGCAGGAGGCCATGATGATGAGCCTGGTGGCGTCGGGCGGCACCACTAATGTCGGCTCGGCGGGGCTTGCGGCTCGCCCGCACCACCACCACCACGCGCGCTCGCAGTCGTCGGCGTCGGCGTCGGGGCGCAGCTCGCCAGCCCAGACTGTCAGCGCTCCGCCGGCGCCGCCTGCGCTGCCCGGAGAGAAGGTCATCTGCGAGCTGTCGCTGATGTCGTTTGCCGACCTCAAGCGCCAGGTGGCAAAGTCCATGCGCATTCTGGAGAGCGAGCGCTGGGTCGAGCGCACGCGCAAGTCCAACATTGGCACGGGCGGGCGCGGCGGCAGCGGAGGCAGCGACGCGGGTGGCGGTGGTGGGCCGCGCCCGGCGTATGCGGCAGTGTTCCGCGTGCGGCGGAGCGACGGGTACCAGGGCATGCTGAACGCGATTGCGCGCGACATCCGCACGAAGGCGCAGCGGCGTGAGCGGCGGCGGGCGGAGATGCGGCGGATCCGCATTACGCTGTTGAATCTGCGCGAAAAGTCCGACTACCTCGAGTCGCAGCGCCAGTCGTACGAGGTGTACCTGGAGGCTTGCACCAAGAAGCTGGCGGCGGGTGGCGATTCTACCATGAGTGCTGCGCAGGCGCGGGCTCGGCGCATGCACTCGGTGATGCCGTTCACTAGGCAGTACTTCCACTTGCGCGATCTGCAGCGGTCGGGCCGGGTGCCGCGCTTTGGGTCGTTCAAGTACTCGGCGGAGAAGCTCTACTACAAGGGCGTCATTGTTAGTGTGGATGGGTACCCGCCGCGTCAGCTGGACAAGATTAGTCTGACGATATCGTCGGATGTTCCCGGCGTCTTTGATGTCCAGGTCAGTCTCATGGGTGTCAAGATGCCTGGTGGCGGGTGTGAGATCAATATGCAGGACCTGCTCCAGCTCCAGTACGATAATGTCCAGACTATGACTCTGTATGAGGGAAGCGTCGTTGTCAACACCAATTTGTTGGTCTATCTCATCAACAAAAAGTTTTATGCGTAGAAATACTCGTTTCTTTTTCTCTCCTTTCCTTATCTCTTCTTTTTTTTTCTTGTTCATGTCTTGGTAATTTAACGCTCAATCTTCTCATCCCTTTTGATTGGAGGCGGTTTCATCGTCATCATGCATTTATTTATTTTTCCTGTATTGCGTGCGGTTTTTCCCACACATGCAAAAAGTCTTTTTTTTTCTTTTTCTCCATTTAGTGTGGCTTCTGGGAAAGGCGCGGCACATGCCTTACATTAGCTCAATGTGGCGTGTTCCCTTATCTTCAATTAGCCTTGACTGTCAAACAAGAAAAGATAAAAAAAATAAAGCGAGCGCCCACGTCTCGGCGGATTGCCCATGTCTCTACCAACGGGGATGGATGGATGGACCTTTTTTTCTTTCTTTCTTTCTGGAATGCGAGCTAAACGAGGGATTTGCACTCGCTCTCTCGGACAATTAGCAGCCGTGCTCTTTCTCATTTAGTCCGCGATGCGCAGACGAGCTAATACAAAAAAAACCATCACATGTTACACTAACATGAAGGATCGACACATAGCTTTGAAAATCCCTTATATAAATACAGTGCAACCAACCAATCACACTAATGAACCGTTTTGTGCACCCTTCCCCTTTTTCACCTCCCACCACCACCTCGTGCTCTATATTTCAGACCTGTGCGATTGGGGAGGGGAGAAGAAGAAAAAGGGACCGAAAGCGCACATTGTACAACGTGTAACCCGAAAATCCCAACGACTATGAATGACCATGTGAATGGCATTGCCTGTTTGTACCTTCCAATTGGAGATTTCATACTCACAAAAGAGGAAGACAAGGGGAGTGGAGTGGAGAGGAGAGGAGGGAACTACTGGCTCTCTAAAGCTTAAATAGCATCTCCACCTCCATCTATCCGCCTCCCTCCATCCTCTCTCACTATCTCCATCCGCCTCCACCACCCTCCCCCCGCCTTTTCTTTTTTTTTTTTGTTCGGCTTTTCTCAAGTCGCGCTATTTTATAGCGTATACCTAGGCCCTTGATCTCCCGTTTCTTAGTCAGTCCTGCGTGACGCTCTAGAGCTTTTTCCATCTAAAACATTTCATCATCTCTCCCCTTCCTATCGTTTATCTTTTTCTCTCTCTCTCTACGTGTTAATATCCCTCTCGCTCGTTCCACTCATTTTTCCCGCCTTTCTTTGCCACTTGAAGAACACTTCTAAAACTCGCTCACAGACGCGGTCTTTTTTCCTTTATCTTTCTTCTATCCGCCTCGTGTACATGCTCATATAATTGAGAGATGCCAGTTACTACACTTATACGTCGAGTGCTGAATCGCAGCAACACGCTAGCCGATTCAGATGATGCAGGACGCGCGGCGCCGCCCAACGAACGTGCTCCTCCTGCCTCGCCAATGCCCACGGCTGCGACAACCTTTAATGCCGTTGATCACGATGCCGGCCTGGCTACTACGACGCGCTTTGTTTCCAACTTCCCCGACAATGGCCCCATTTACGAGGAGCCCTATATAGGGGCAGCAGCGGATGGCGACTTTACCGACACCTCGTCACTGAGCGATGTTGACCGCAAGATGCCGATAGTCGAGGACGGGGAAAAGGACGCGATCGAGGATTTGGCTAGGCTGGAGAGCCAAGTCGCCGAGCAAGAGCAAGCGAGCTTGCAGCACGGACAGCCAGCGCGCAATGCCGGGTTTCTGCGCTCGTTTTCAAATGTCGTCTGCATCATCATCGGTACGGGTTGCCTGCAAATCCCCTACGCCTTTGCCAAAGCTGGATGGATCGGCGTTATCATTGTCGTGCTGTCGGCGTTTATCGGTGGATACACCGGTGTGCTGACGATCAAGTGCCTGTACTATCAAGAGGGCCAGCGCCTCCACTCATTCCCGCAAATTGGCCGCGCCGCGTTTGGCAAGTACGGCCAGTACGCCACGCAGTTCTTCAACTACCTGTACTCGCTGGGCACTACTTGCCTGTACATCATCCTCGCTGGCCAGTTTATCTACCAGCTCGTATCTACGCTCGGCGTCGACCTGTCCAAGAAAGTCTGGATGATCATCGTCGCCCTTATTATGTGGATTCCCGTCGCTATCCTGAAGGAAATGTCCGAGGCCGCAATCATGGCCATCTTTGGCTTGCTCGCCTCCGTCGTCGTCATTGCCGTCGCTACCATCATGTCTATCGCTAATCCCTACACCAAGATGTATCCGTCCGAGCCAGCGCCAGGCGACGACATTGCCATTGCCATCGGCATCCCTGTTGCGCTGTCGTCTATTGTGTTTTCGTACTCTGGATCGGTTGTGTACCCGCACGTCGAGGCGTCGATGAAGAAGCCCAAGCAGTGGCCCAACGTCATATACACCTCCATGGCCTTCTGCGCCGCCGCCTACCTGATGATCGGCGTGTCTGGGTACTGGGCCTACGGCACCCAAGTCGTCTCGCCGGTCCTTGACTCGATTCCCGCTGGCGCGCCAGCTACCATTGCCAAGATCATGATTACGCTTCACGTGATTATTGCGGCGCCGATTATGTTGCTGACATTCTTCCTTGAGGTCGAGCTGGCGTGGAAGATCAATGCCGAGCGCTTGGGAAAGAAGCGCGAGTTTATCGTGCGCTTGGTGTTCCGCAGCGTCATTGTGGCCTTGGTGTGCGCCGTGGCTCTGGCTATTCCGTACTTTGCGGACTTCCTCGCTCTGATCAGCTCCATTGCTTGCGTGACGATGTTTGCCATCTTGCCTATCGTCTGCTACCTCAAGCTCTATGGTCACAAAATTGCGCCCTGGTACGAGAAGTTCTGGATGGTCATTGTCCTCGTCATTGGCATCGTTGCCTCTGTTTGGGGCAGTGTTGACGCCGTCAAGTCGCTCATTCGTGATGTCCAGGAAGGTGCTTCGTCCTAAATTTTTTTGTCTTGCTTTTTGATATTCTAGTTTCCTTCTTTTACTTTCCTTACCATTTTATAGTGTAGAATTATTATATTATAACCCTGATAAAGTGACAAACGCTTAGTTGCAAGTTCAGGAGCAGTTTGGGTGAGCCTCGCCAGCAGCAGATGATTTGAAGAGCTGGACCTCAGCTTTGCGGCGGTTGACCAAGCCTTGCAAGACGCGGCCGCCACCTTTGTTCCACTTTGGCAGCTCTTGTTCGGCCACCGTGTTGGGATTTTCGCCACCGTTGAGGCGCCTGACCAGTGACGAGCCTCTGGCATTGCCACAACCGACGTTGAACGCCCACGACACCAGAGCGCCCCACTGGTTGGGGTTGAGCCTGACACGGTCTGCTATAGCCACGTTGAGGCAGCTAGTAAATTGCTCGATATCACTGCGCAACAGCTGCTCGGCCGATGCCTTGGTTAGCGGGAACCCTTGACGTACTTCACCGCAGTTCTTGCTTTTGCACAGGTGTCCGTAGCCAACAGTTGGCAGGCCAATTGGGTCTGGTGCTGGACGGGCGACAAACCCCTCAAATCTCTCTATCAGATCAATTGTCGCTTGGTTGACCGACTTGCATCCGGCAGCATCGACATGTCCTGGAGGACTGACGAGAACCAGCGAAAGGCACAGCAGGGATAGCTTAGAAAGATTCATAGCGCAAAATCGAGGGAAAAATTTGAAGATACCTTAGTAATTTAGAGGTGTTGACGAGAGATTGCCGTCAGAGCTGGTAAGTGCGAGGCTGCTCTCGCCCAATTTATACAAGTCTGTTTATAGCAACTGTCGTTTTCCAAGCAGCGATGTAGCAGTAAATCAGAAAGCACATACAAATGTTCTTTGTGAGTGTTTGCAAAAAAAAAAATTGTCCTTGCAAAATGGGGGATGCGCAGTATCAACTGAAGATATGGCAAACAATTGCAATTCCGATCACAACAGTGAATAATGGTCCAACAAGTTAACTCCTGTTGTCTTGACTTACTTGAGTAGTTGCTTATTTGGAGGGGGGCATCCCTATCATTTAACCGCCGAACCAAAAGCTCTTATTTTGTTGATATTTACTGCCGATTGTGATTAGATTACAGCCCATGTATAGAATGACGCCAGCAGCGTGTAATAGTGAGCAAGGGCCTTTTGGCGCGAGAAGATATGTGCAATGACCTCACAATCGCAATGGTCAGGCGGATTGCGCAGCCAGGCCATTTCGTCACACCTACACACGCATACGCCGTTTTTAATCATTTGCCAAGTTCAAAAAATAAAGTTGGAAATGTACTTGAAAAAAAAAAAAGATAAAAGCGCAGCCTTGGGCTGCTCGTTAGCTTCTTTCCAAATACATATACCTTTGTTTACAGTACACACAATTGGATTTCACAAATTTTAGCTCTACCACAAACGACGCAGCATGCCATTTTACAAGAGGACCGAAAACAGGCAGTACGGCGCGCCAGTCGCGATGCAGGGACGCCCAGTCGCTGGACACAACCATCATCATGACCACCACCCGCACCACGAAAAGGTCATCGTCAAGAAGGAAAAGCACCATGGAATCAAGCGTCTACTGTGCTGCGGTGGTTGCTTATTGTGCCTCAAAGAGTGCTGCTGTTGCTGCTAAATTCGCTCGTTGTCTTTAGATATGCCCTGTTTTTTTCTTCAACAGCGCGACATATTTTTTCTGTCTTAACCGTTTTCTCAAGTTCAAACAACATAAACAAACATTGCGATAACGTAAATACCGAGATGTAGAATAAGCAAAAGTTACTCGACATGATTGGAAATGACTGGCATGCATTTGTTGCACTTTGAAGTGTTTAGAACTTGTACTCACTAGATCTTGTGCGCCAAGATTTAGACTGTGCTCCTGATTTTGATCCTGCTACGCATCCGCGAATCTCGTGGAGCCAAAATTTAGGGATGTCATGATATGGCTGCCCATTGGCTGGAAGACACCAGGTGACGACGCGATTATGCAGATATAAAGCCTGCCCAGACTCCGTCTGTTTACTTGTGTCCTCTGTCATGCAAGCATGTTTTGACTGTGTGACAGACGAATGGAGAATGCCAATACAAAACAAAAACAGAGCGCATCTATTCAATCTCTTTTATTTCCTGATCCTGAGTTTTATCGCAATTATATTTGCTTTCAACCAGCTACAACAAACCTACAACTATGTTCCGCAGTAGGCGTGAGGTCGCAGAGCCTGGGCAGCGCATCGACAACAATCACCACAGACGCCACCATAGACATTATCATCGTCATGGATATGGGGGAACACGCGGCAGATACAGGGGAGGCGGTGGTCATTGCTTGCCACTGTTGACAGGCTTGTGCTTGGGTTCGTTGTTCTGCTAGCAATATCCACGACTCACGCTGTATACGCGATGCTGGCGTGTTCAGTGGGTCAGCCACAGCCATCTCAAGGTTATGATTGAGTCGTTGTATTGGAGCCCTGTATGGGCACGAACTGAAGCCGCTGGCGCCGAGACCGCCCGACGCCTTAACTTGGGCTAATAACTAAAAAGTAAACACCAAATAAATACTAGCCTGCCGCCACAACCATATTCTTTGGCCGAAGCCGCCGGAACTACTAAGAGTATCTTGGGTTGGTGGACCACAGTCCCCTGCCTTCTACTTTGCTTTTTCTACCTCGACACCAATCGCCAATTAGTTTTCGACACAGCTGCTGGTACTCAATTCGCCTCTTTCCTGCCGCTTCCTGAGGATATTTTGGCGTCTGTGCGTCGCATTGTACGTCTGGTGGGCGCGGCTCTCGTATGTTTGCCCGTCTCTGTCTCAGCCGTACTAGTGACGCCTCCTCCTTGCGAATCTGTGCGTCGTTTCGTGGCAGCCATTGCTCCTCGTACTGTCTCTCTAGGCGCTGGCGTAGGACGATCTTCCGCAGGACTCGTTGCCACTGCACTACGGATTTGAGCTCCTTGGCACTTGCTAGCTTTCGCGCTGCCCAGAAGCAGCTTTTAAAAAAAACCCCCATTCCGGAACACTTTTTTTCCCGCATCGATTGTGGCTGCTTTGTGAATGAGAGAGCGGGTACTCGCGTGACCCTCGCGCTGAGCGCCCGGCGAGGAGAGGCCATTGTCGCCTAAACAAGGAGCGTGACGCAAGATAGTGCACGCGGATGGGAGCACACGGGAAGCTTGGATGTGTTAGTGCCAGCACTGGCTTTTTTTTCACCCGAAGAAGCGAGTTTCTTTTCTTTTCCCCACTCTTACTTTGACTTTTTTTCATTTCGTATACTCAATACTTTACTAGCTCTTTTTTTACTCGTACTATAAATTTCTGCAAATACATGGATCGTGGGTATTATGCGCCGCCTAATGCGCCATATCAGGGCCAACAATACTCGCAAGGCCAGCAGTACTATAGCGGAGGCCCGTCTCAGCAACAGCCGCAAGTTATATATGTGCAGCAACCGCAGGCTCCTCAACGCAGCGGCGGCCTTCGTGGCGGCGGCGGCCTTTGCGCGGGTCTACTTGCCGGGTGCTGCATAGCCGAGTGCTGTGACATTTGCTTCTAATATGCATTCGTCCAAACCAGACTTTTTTATCGGTACATTTAGCTCCTATGCGATATATTAAATGTGCGATCTTCAAGCGCTACTGCTCTAGGCCCTCCGCGTGAGCCTGGCCCCTTTGTTTGATTGTCGATGACGCTCAGGAACGAGCGCTTTTCTCGCCTCTTTATCGCTTTTAGTATCCTAATAATATCTGACATCCCCTCATATCCACTCTCTTCTCTCACTTTCTCAAGAATATCGCAATTAATAAGCATGAATACTATCAACAATACGATGCCTTCGCTTACCGACGGCTCTTATGCGCCGCCGGCTGCGCCCGGATCTGGCGATGCTCACGGCATTGTCTATACCGAAGACAAGCCGGATGATCCCTTGCGCCTTCGTGGAGGGTGCTTTGTCCTTGAGGGAATCTGCGACTGTGTCGAGTGCTGCATTGGGTGCTGCCTCGGCTGCCTTTTCTGCCTATGCTAAAACAACGTGATGGACTGGACTTGGAAGCAGCAACTCTTTTCATTAGGAAAAAAGCTGAGGTGCGTGATTTCTCGGTGCTCGGCGTTCACAAGAGTTGCTGGCCTGATACTCGCCACTAGGCTTACTGCTAGGATAGACATTTCCAATAGTGCTTTGCCAATCCCTAATTTTTAGAACAGAAACCCCCAGATGTGGATTTACCACCTGGAGCCAATTAGCGTCCCAAGTCTCGCAAGTTTGGCGAATGAAAGCTTGGCGCATTTTTCACTGAGAACTATTTTTAAACTTTTCCGCATGTCCTCTGTGCCAGAAAACAAGGACTTTGGATCATTCCAAAGTGCCAAGATCCAAGCCCTCATGTGCTCTCATGCTGAGGTGTGTGTGTGTGACCACATGAGCAAGCTTCCTGTGTTACACAGGAACAGCGAGCGCATATAAATGGGCCTGTTTGTGCTGCCAATTTAAGCGTGCCTTTCTCTCTCTCATTGCCCTTTACCACACACCATTATCTATTCTCTTCTTCTTTTTGCCATGGACTACAGCCCGCCCAAACTCGCCGCCAGCTTGCAGGCACCGCCAACGTACTCTGGCAACAGCGTACAGCAGCAACAGCAGCCTCAAATCGTCTACGTAAAGTCCGAAGAGACCCAGCAAGAATCGCCAGAGCGCCTAAACCTGAGGGGCGGTGGCTGGTGCTGCTGCGCCGGCTTGACCGCCTTGCTCTGCTGCTGCCTAGCAGACTAAATGTATACATTCTCTTTTGTTCTGCTTCCTACCTTTAATCGATAAATCATGTGGCTTTTTATGCGAAAAGAAATGACCTGGGCCCCTTTGTTTCAGAAGGCTTTTGCCTTTTTGTCTTTATTGCTACAGCCTCCTCCAATTGATTTTTGAATTCCGACACTTGCGAAATGAGCTATCCACCCTACGCAGAGAAGCAGCCAGGGCCGGGAGCGCCCGCTGGCCCCGTCTACCAGCAGCAACCGCCGCCACACCCTGCGCAGGGCGCCGCGCCTCCCTATCATCCCCCGGCCAACATCGACTACACTGCCTCGCGTGCGGCCCAGCCGCCGCCGCCGCAACTGTATTATGCCCAGCCGCCGTACCAGCAACATCAGCAGTACTACGCGCAGCAGCCACTGTACGCGCAGCAGCAGCAGCCCGGAGTACAATACGTTTACGTACAGCACGACCCGCGTGCAAGCCACGCCGCCGCCGGTGGTGCCCTGGGCTGCCTCACGGCTATGCTTGCTAGCTTGTGCTGCTTTGGGCTGTTGTTTTAGGCTATACTAGACCTCTCCCCCCTTTTCATTCCCTTGCTTGTAACAATGTGTTCCTCGATTTGCGAGTGTCTAGTGGCATTGTCTAATTCTCAGCCTAGTAGTACAGCACGCTCTAAACTGCTTGTTGTATCAGCAAATCGTTTCATTGTTTTTTGTACTTTGACAATGGAGGTAGACCGAGGTATAGCGGGCGCGATACTAGCAGTAGCAGGAGTATTCTTCTTGGCTGTGGCTCACCGGTACCAGCAGCTTACGCACTACCCCAGTGTGTGTGCTGCGTGGTTTGCGCTAGTGTATCTGCTCTGCACAGCGCTCCATCCGCCGACGCAACCACCGGGACAAGGCGACAACATCAGACGGCGCACCGTGTACTTGGCTATTGGCATCATGCAGGGCGTTGGCATGACGCTTGTGTCGTCGTGCTTGCTTAAAAAGGTGCGCCTGCGTGTCGCCGGCGGCCTGTGGGCGGTATTTGGCCGTGTGTGCTTGGGCGGGCTGTCGGGCTCGGCACTAGCGTTCTACATCATGGCCATGAGCCAGGGCGGTCTGGTCCAGTCCGCGGGCGGCCGAGCGGCAGTTGCCGTTGTTTGCTCGGTAGTAATAGCAATACCGCAGCTTTATCTGCCGGCGCGCGCCTTTTCTGCCAGCTCGGCGGTCCTCGGCGCGTACTTGCTTGTTTTGGGCGTCGACTGCTTCGCGCGGACCGGGTACATCAACCACGTGGCCGTGTTTACAAAGTGTCGCCTTGATGTCGAGTACCGGGCTGAGCGCCCAGCAATGGTGCTCCAGGCAGCGGCACTGATTCTGGCCATGCTTAGCGTCTCGCTACAGCGATTGTTGGCGCTCCTGCGCTTTAGAAACTCTTTTGTCGGAAAGTGAAAAGAAAGCGATCTGCAAAGCGGTGGGAATATGTAAAAATAACCGTCAGTACATGTGCTTGGCATCCGCATAAAAAAAATTTATTGCGAGCGAGCAATGTTGCACTCCAGCGCCGAAAATAGCATTGCACATCTGTATTGTCCTAGTTGTTCGAGAAAGGTATGACGAGAGTGGCCCCTCCGGGCTCATTGTTTGCTGACGTACAATGCGGTCTCGCTCGGCGACCCAGTTTGGCAAAGAAAAATAAAAAAGAAGGCGGGACCGCGTGTCCGTGAGCAATTTGAGTGCATATCTGTCCCTGCCTCCAGACAAAAAAAATGGACGGCAAGCGATAGAAATCAGTAAGAAAAAAAAGGCCGGTCGTCAAAAGAAGAAGAAAAAAGATGCTGACATGCCAGACTGGCAATGTGATAGACTGCTATTGTCCGGGAGCTCATTCGCTTTGAGCGGCAGAGGACTTTTAAAGGCAGCGATCCCTCCCTCCTTTGTCTTGGCTACTGTCATTCACAGTCGTATACATCCCCCAAATTTCACTCACTGGCTGGCGCCATCACAAGAAAAATCCTTGCTATAAGAACCGCCCGCCCCCTCTCAGCCGCCAAAAAACTCCTTGGTCTCTTTGCTCACTCAAAAGTCATCCTCCCTCGCTTCGCATTTCATATTTTATACCTAAAAACACTTGTCGTCTGTTGATCGGACCACAGGCATATATACTCTTTTTTTCATCATCTCGCTCCTTTTTCCCCTACATCTCCTCTCTTTCTGTGTATAAGCAATGGTCAAGTTCCTTAGCTCCATCGCTGTTGTTGCTGTTGCGCTGATTGGCTCGCTCGTCAGCGCTGTGCCTCTGGAGGTCGACGCGCTGGCTCGCCGCGATCTGCACGAGGTCAACAACAACTACTACCCCCAGGCTCCCAAGACCGTGACCGTCACAGTTACCCAATACCGCGACCGCTACAACGGCCACAGACCGTCGTCCAACGCTGGCTACCGCACGTCCGACTATGCCACAGAGGAGCCATCGACCTACGTCTCGACTCCCCCTCAGCCGCCGACCCAGTTCCCCGACTGGCAGAACCAGATGCTGAGCCAGGTCAACTCCATCCGCGCCGCCGCTGGAAAGCCACCCCTCAGGCTCGATAGCCGGATGAACACCATGGCTCAGGACCACTCGGAATACCAGAACAGGATCAACAAGATGACTCACGACGACGCGTCTGGCTCTCTTGGCCAGCGCTGCTCCAACGTTGGTCTGCAGTGGCGCGGCGTTGCCGAGAATGTTGCGTGGAACTACCCCGACGTCACTGCGGTTGTCAAGGGCTGGAAGAATAGCTCGGGCCACTACGCAAACATGGTCGGCGACTATAGTGTAGTTGGCTTTGGCGAGTCTGACAAGTACTGGACCCAAGACTTTGCTAAAATCTAAGTTTTTAGTTTGCCGCTGCTCTTGATGAGCTGTAGCACATTAACTTATTTAATCCACATTGTCTTTTTTGAATGATATGGACCGCTTAATGAATTAAAAAATCGAAACAAACAACGCCTCGATGGTCCTCTGGATTTACTGCCATGTCGGATGATAGTCGTGGCTTCGTTTTACTGCCCGACTGTGATGCCGCTCTTGGCGAGAGCCGTAAAGATGCAAGCAGGTTTGGTTGAAACGTTGTTGGGATATCGCAGACCGAGATCCCGAATGGAGTCTCTGCTTGCATTCGCAAATGTATTAGCAAGTATTTGCGAAACGTCGCCCGATATTGTTGCCGACTGGCACAGCTCTAAATATCGGAAACCATCAGCACAAGCATAAACTGTCCCATCGCGCACTCGCGACATAAAGATAAAGCAAACAACAGCCTCCATTTGAGGAGATGGATTAGTCGCTATCGCTGGAGGTAGTTCAACGAATGGGAGTTGGCACCCGCATCGCTTGGAGACGTTGTGGTATTGATATAACAAATAGTAGCGTGATGCTATTCTAAAAATCCAACACCATTTGTTCATTCAACAAGACAAAGTAATAAATAAATGTATATAGTATTGATAGTTAAGACCATGGGAAACTTGGTAATAAATGAGATAAACTATGACTGCGTAGACATGCTAAACGAATGTAGCAATATGTTTAGAGATGTGACAGCGACAAAGTCAAAGCCAGCTGTGGAATAGCAGATGAGTAGCGATAGAATGTTGTGTGTGTACTCGCTCAATATCTAGCGCAAGGCGCCGTCACGGTTACTGTGACATACTTGACTGAGCAGTCAGATGTCGCCGTGTATGGCGGGGGAGCGGTGGTAGGGTAGTTGCGAGGAACAGTGGTTGGCGAAGGGATCGGCGTGTTGCCAGGCGGCTTGGGAGCAGTATAGGTGGGGAGCTCAGTGGCAGTGTAGGGAGGCGGCGCAGAGGAGTAAGGAGGAGGCGCCGTAGTGTAAGTGGGCGTCTGGGTAGGATACACCGGCGTCTGAGTGGGATAGACAGGAGTGCGCGTGGGGTAGACGGGCGTCTGAGTCGGGTACACTGGCGTCAGAGTCGGGTAGACGGGAGTGCGCGTGGGATAGACGGGCGTCTGGGTCGGGTACACTGGCGTCAGAG